>PVKE010016037.1:0-32579 GCA_004027555.1 Craseonycteris thonglongyai
CACTACCTGCAACCCCCTTCCTCCAAACCCCCTTCCTCCACATATTCATATGACACATGTTCTTGTTTCCATTAGGTCTTTACTCAGTAGTCACCATTTGAGTCCGTCCTACCCTAGATAAATTTACATCCCCCCATCTTAACACTTAATATTTTTTTCTTAATTTATTTGTTCTCCTAAGCACTTCCCATTATATATATAACATTTAGATACTGTATAACTTTATAAATTTATTTGGTTTGTTGTTTCACCTCCACAATAGATGTAAGCAACTTTTGTCCACGTTACTCACTACCTAGAACTCATGCTACATAGTTACTCAGTAAGTATTCATTGAACAAAATTTTAGATGCTTTCTGAAAGCCCTGAACAGTAGGCTAAAGACATGTCTGCTTACTTGGCTTTGGGACACTTGTGGGAGTTTACTGACAGTAAAGATTATATTAAATATGTGTTGTAGAAAGATTAATTCTGATTTGAGTATTAATTAATTATAATTTGAGAATACACAATGATCAAAAGCTGCAACAGTTTAAGAAAAAAACAACCACTTAGAAGTATGTTACAGTAATTTACAGTGCCTTAAGGACAAAAGAAAATGGAACACACTTAAGAAGAGACCAATTACAAATGAAGAATTAATATCCAAACTGGCTATTGGATAATAATAAGAAGAAATCAAAATGGATTTTGGTGTGAGATTAGATATACAGGGGACTGAAGTTCCATTGGAATTAATAAAGTTATTAAAAGAAAGCACTGTTTAAGGAGAAAAACAAAAACATGAGCTGACATTACTTTTAACACAAAGTAAATAATCGTAAGAAAAGGACAAAGGACACTAGTTTTATCACTAATAAAATAACATTGCTGTTTTTAAGCTCTCTTAGTGTTTACTTTGGATTAATGAAGAGAGATATTCAAATAAAAATATCCAATATATGTTTAGAAATAAAAGAATCATCTGGAAATGCAGATTAGTTGGGAACATTGATCTGATATATTCTATATGTACTGTGAGAATTTAAATTACAAGAGAAAGAATATTCTGATAAAGTGTAGAGAGAAGAAAGAATAAGGTAGCAATGGGGTAGGGAGAAAATAACTAAGTTTAGAAAATAAGGATGGAGAAATTTTCAAGATCTAGTTGAATGCTAAAAAAAAAGCAATCATCAATGATTTCTGGAAGTCTTCTTTTTAATAGATTAGTAAGTGAAAAAATCAATTTACTAAGGTTTATGATAAAATAGTGTAGGGTATAATGGAGTATATCACCCCAATCCTCTTCAGGAGTTAAGTTCTCATTTCTTCCCTTATTGGCAATGTTGGTAGCTGACAGCTCTTAGCTGAGTCACTCTTCCAAAATTTCCCTAAAGAATACTTGTTCACCCAAAGTCACATCTTCTCCTCTGAAAGCAGGTTGCATTCAAAACTAATCACTGAGGAGGTATTATATAAAGGCCAACTCCCTTCCCTTAAGGTTGGATAATTGTGGGGAGCCATCCCAGATTCAGAGTTATTGATTGTATCCAATGAGGTCTTTGTTGAGACTGAATTGCAAGCCAACTACTATGTCTACCCAATCCAACTTTACTCTCTCCCTAGCTCTTGAGGGCCCTCTCCATTAACATCCTATGTGACTCTCCTCCCAGGAAACCTGACCTAAGACAAATACCAAGGCTGTCTGGGAAAAATCCAGCCATTTTGACAATAATAAGAACAGTTATATGGCTGGATACTTTCCAGACAAGCCTCATAGATAAATCAGACATCTGAGAAACATTGAAGAAAATAAGTGTGCTAAAAAGTTGGAAATTAATAACACTCATCATTATGATAAACAAAAAGCTGTATTACTTACATTTTAAAATTCAACTGATGTCATTTCAATTCAATATGAACTTATTAAACATCCAGTGTTTATATGCCATACTATTTGATATTGGGAGCGTAATAAGAGCAAGAAGGCCCTTGTCTCTAAACATCAAGATAAATACATTAAACTTATAAAATAGCATTGATTCAGACTGAGGCTGGAATCCTCCCATATTACAAGTGAACTCATGATTAACAGCATGCAGATGTGTATAAACTTGTGAAAATGCAGTGTGACTTAGAAAGATGTGATCATACTAGTCTATGTTTTATAAGACATTCTTCCAAACTTACTCTATGCATCTGTAGACTAGTATTTTAACTAATTTAGCTCCTTAAACAGGTGTACATCTGTAAGTTCTACATAAATTGGCTTATAACTGTATCATCTTGCAATATTATCCTTTCTGCTCTTGGATTAAGGCAGTATATGTATGGGCAGTATATTCTGAGAATGTTAGTTAATGGTTTAATGTTCTAAGTGGTAGAATTTTTTGAAAATATAATCTGTAAATTCTAAAGCTAGGAACATTCACACCATGATATTCACTAAGCCTTTTAACTTTGAACATTCTCTATAAAACAGTTCCTTTTTTCTCTCTAACCCATTTAGCAAAACCGGCAAGAACTCAGTGTCTGAACTTTCAGTATTTCCACTCTCTCACACATGGACATTGCTATTAACCCATGTCACTGTGTAGTTAAGAGCTCTGTAAACCTGGATTGCAATAAATCATGAAAGATTTTTTTACGAAGCACTAGCTGCTAGGTTGAGAGGACCTACAGCAAGGAGAGAAATCATAGGATATAATAAAGTAGGTAGTGGCATTCATAAGCAAAGATATAAAAGTACTTATTATAAAGAGCTATCCACCAAATTCTTAAATACTGCTCAGGAAGGAAATTCCTAGTTTCTTCAGAAACTCAAAATTTAATAGTTTTTCCCACCAGTCTTAAATAATTCCTCTATGACAGTTAAAGTTCATTTCTTGTTTTTATATCTTTAATGCTCCCAGAGATTCATATAGCAAGCAAACTATAATATATTTTCAGAGTTCTAACTTAGAAATCATTGAATTACTTGTGTTGTCTGTTACCTCACATTTTGTGTGAATGGCCTAATTGGATTTTGTCACCCAAAATACACATAAACCATTTACATTTATATTGTTTTCATACTTCTTGCCCTGAGAAAGCTTACATTACTATTGATATTATGACCAAGATTTCTGTGTCATTATGGGACAACAATGGAAGTTATTTTAAAGCTAAAGTCATTCATCCTATAATGTAGCTATATTATTTTACACTCAATGCATTTCTGAATAGCTTACTACCTACTTTAAATACGAAATATAAAGTTTAAAATATTCTATATAAAGACAGAATTCCAAATGATAATGCCTGTTTTATTACTGGTTTTTAGCCTAATGTCTCATCTTGTGTTTAAGCTGATTTGTTCACCATTGCTTGTGTTTGGAGATAAAAGAGGTGCTCCTGTATCACACTTGGTTTTCTCATTTTAGTGATGTTTACACAATTTGTAGGGAATGACCTGTTAACAATTTGTGTATTAAATTTTTATTTACAGTGTCCTGCTTTGGGAGTAGGATTGAATCAGAGAGTTTCCTTGGTGAATAAGCTTACATGGCTTATTCTTACTCATGCTCCCCTTTAGATGGTACATTATCTTAATCAGTATGCACTATGTGTTTGACACTGTAGAGTGAAATAGAGAAATGCTACTCATCTGGGTAGATATTTATTGACCATGACATTTAAGCAAAGCAGATGTTTCCTTTAAAAAGAGGGTTAAGAACTGGGTTTATCATGACAAATGTAAATATTTAGCTCTAGTATTAATTAATAACTTTTTCTTGTGTATATATAGAAAACAACATAATTAAGCTGGCAAACATCTAATGGGATATCAAGATAGTGATTAATTTATTCCATCTGGGAATCTTTGTATAATCCCACCTTTTCCAGAAATATTTTACAGCAAAGTCATGGCAACTGTTGAATCCCAGTGGCTACCTGATTATTTGTCTGTCTACCCATCTATTTATCCAATATATTTGGTTGGAGCATAACATATATTTATTAGTCTCTCTATCACTCAGGAAGTACAGGGAATTTAACAGTAGTAAAATTGTTTACTGCATATCACCAAAATCTGGAAGCATAAACTATTTGCAAAAAGTACTATGTATGCTATATAAATTGCATTATTTAAGCTGTGTAATTAATATAAAAAGTGAAGTATGCATTAAAAGATTAAATATATATTTTCTTAAGCTGAAAACAAGCAATATTGCCAACATGTATAATAGAAACCCTTCATAAAAAATATGTGTACATATTATATTATACATATACTATTAGAATATCTACACATAGCAGAATGCTTAAAAAAATATTGAGTGATTACTTTTGGAGAGAGAAGTGAGACAGGATACATATTGAAGGTAATATTACTATTAATATTCATAATTCTTTAGTATTTGAATTGTTTTTTAAATAGGTATAAAATTTTTAACAAGTATTAAATATTTTTTATAACCTAAAATATATTTAAGAATGAGGTATATTATTTTTCTGTTCAAGAAATGAGGAAGCATTAGTTTCTTTATACTCTTAGATTCTTCCAGATAGACATGTTAGCTAGAAGTCAGTTTGAACAACTATCTTTATATGTAAACTATCAATTTGTTCTTTTTTTAATATAGCTTTTTTTTTAAAGATTTGTTTTTATTGTTTTTGACAGAGAGAGAGAGAGATACAAGAGACAGAGAGAAGGGGGAGGGCCCAGAACAGTCTCCATAGTTGCACATCATTGGTTTTTCCACATAGTTTCATTCCACGGGTGGGTGCGGGGCTGCACAGGGTAGGAACTGGGCTGGGGTCTTCACCCCGGTAAGAACCAAACTGGGGGCACTCCCAAGTTCAGCATATGGGTCCACACAGGCCAGGGCTGGGATTCAATCCTCGGTCGCCGGGGCTGCAAAGTGAGCGCTTAACCCATTGAGCCATCCCGGCTTCCCCTAATATAGCTTTTAAGTTGTTTTTCTAGGGTTTTAAAGTGAAACTAACTGAATTTGTCTTTTTGTACGGAGGCAAAAGAGATCTGTGTGAATGTCTAGCAGTTTTTAGAGTTGCCTTTTTTGAAGGGGAAGTTTTTAGAAATTTTCCAACATAAAATTAAAAAAAATTTAATGTCAAAAGCCATTAGAAAACTCACATAAAAAAATAATGCTGAATAATATATAAATGTCCCCTAAATTATTATATATTCAAATAACCCTAACAACTTCTGAGTCAAAATTATTGAAGCTTTGACAGCCACGGCTCATAAAATGCTATGAATTTTTTTACTGCACTAGGTGTGAACATTATGAGATGCAGAACAGCTTCATTTGGAATTGACAATGTGTTGTTAATCTACTAAGATAAATGAAAACGTAAAAATAATGAATTAGGATAAAATTTACACAAGAAAATGTTTGCATTAATTTTTTGGTTTATTGAAGATGGTTTATTTAATCTGGACAATTATAAAACCTTGATGGTATGACAAATAGTAGTTTGAAAAAACTTCCATAAGTCATCCATTCATTAATCATTCTTCACTCTTGAGATCTATATTTGTATAACTAACTGCCTGCTTGATAGCTTCATTTAGAATGTTAAAAGGTAAAATTAAATGCAGCACTAACATAACATAACATAACATAACATAACATAACATAACATAACATAACATAACATAACATAACAACAAAAGACCTCTTGATTCCATAGGCACAGCTTCCAGTCCTTCCTCATACTCATCTCATCTCTATAAATGACACCATAGTATGGTCGGTTGCTTAAGACTAAAACTCCAGCAGTAATCTGAGATTTCGGTTTTTTCCTTTATTTTATAGATTTGGTACATTTCTTTCAAAACATGTAACTCCAACTTCTTTTTATCTTCTCTATGACTACCCTAGCCCAACCTCCTGATATCTCTTCACTTTGCTTCTTCAAGAACTTCCTAATAGACCTAACTTCATGTTCCTTTAAAAGCTATTTTCCACTCAGCAACCAGCGTGATCTTAGAAAAACAAAAATCAGATCACATCTCCCCCTTCTTTAACCTCTAATGCCTTCCTGTTTCACTAAAAATAATGAAATGCAAACCGTTTTCTGCCCACAACATACAACATGATTGGGTTTTGGTCTATTCCATTCCTTCTTCAGTTACACTGGCCTTAATTCTATCACTGAAACATATTAAAGACATGCCTAGAAGACATTTTGTAATGATTATTTGTGGAATAAATGAATAATGCTTTTGATCTTAGGGTAACAAAGATGACTAACACACAGATTCAAATTTTCCAGAAATTTTCAGTCTTGTAGAAAGAGATGCATCAATAAACAAACAAGAGCAATAATTAATATAGGTGATATAAAAAGTATATGTAAAGGGGTTATAAGGCCATGAAGAGGAGGTCATGAAATTTTAATTGAGAGAAGTCTGTTGAGTTAAGTTTCTAAAGATAGATTGGGAGATGTTGGCTAGGAGGGCCTGGATTGAGGAGGGCATTGAAGGCAGGTAGTATACTTCCTGATGTTCACAGAGGACTGTAACCACTTCAGGAGTAAAGAGACATAAATCTTCAGTCTGGCCTGACCATACATTAGACCCAAGTAAGGACCAATTGTTTCATTTCATTATGAACAATATAAAATAGGAAAAACAAAAAACAAACAAACAAAAACCCCACAACTCAATTCTATGGGCCAAGCAATATCAGGAGATTAAAAATGCATTTCTTATGGTCAGTTTAAACCACTAGGCCCATTTGAACAAATAATCTATATTTATTAAACAAATATTTATATTATCTATACTCCATGTTTGGTACTGTTCTCACTGCTGGAGATTCAGGATTGAATAAACTGGGATAAACCTCTGTTCTCATAGTTTGGAAGAACAGATAAAAAGCAAGCAAATAAATATTTATCTACTATTTCAGGCAGTGAAGAAAACCAAGGAAGGGTAAAGGAATAGAAAGTGTTAGGGAAGAATTGCTATTTTACTTGGAGTGATCACGGAAGGGCTTTCTGAGCGGAAACCTGAAGTGGAGGTAGAAAGTTGTGGAAGAGTATACTTGACTGCAGAAATGGTAATGACAGAAGGCTTGAAAAACATGTGTAGTTACAGTACTGAAAGAAGAGCAAGGTGGGAGGGTTCCTGAAGCACATTGAACTAGTGGGAGAGTGGCAAAATGTGAGTCAGAGAGAGAGCCAGTGGCAGATCATACAAGGTATTGCGAGACTTTTGCTTGTTGAGAGTGACGTGGGAGCTACTAGAAGTTTTTGAGTAGGGTGAAGACGCCATAAGACTTACATTATAAAATTATCATTGCTTAGAGTATGAAGAGTGGTGGATCAAAAGGGATTTGGGGGACTAATTGATTGTTTATAGAAGGAGCCCAGACAACAGATGATTGTGGCTTGAACTATGGAGTTACAGGTGGACACAATAAGTGGATGGACACAGGTTATATCTTCAGGGTGAATCACTCAGGACTGCTTAATTTTATGTTGAGAGTGATAAAAAGAGAGGAATCTGGTGTATGTGGGCTTTCTTTGCTTTTTTCTTTTTTTTAGTAAAACAATTACCTAGGTGGTTATGCTACTTTCTTACATGGAGAGAGAGATTTGGAGTTGAAAGTCAAAATTTCTATTTTTATTGTGTTAGTTTGTGATACCTATTAGATAGATGAATAGATACATTCAGACTAGAAGCAAGGAGAAATTTTGATGGGGTTAAAAGGGTCTAAGTCTGCAAGTACAAAACTTTGAATTTTAATATTTCTGAGTCGATAAGACTAAGCATTTTAGTACATATTAGCACAATTCATAAGAATGGATTCAAAACTAAAACTGCAGAGTAGAGGTGGACATCTCCCGGGATATCACTTTTTAGTTAGGAACAGTAATCGAATGAGCAATTAGAAGGCTACATTGAACATGGAATTTGAGAAAAGGGAATCTCATGTTTACATGAGCCTTTTAATTAAGAAAAACATGAATTACCAATCTGTTTCAGCATCAAATATTTCAAACTTTCCTAGTGCCAAACTCACTGAATTTATGACATATATTATCTCTTTCAGTTGTGCCAATACAGACTAGCTCAGGTTAAATGATATATAATTTACCTCTTTCTCTGTAAAAGTTATATTTCAGACTAGTCATTAAGGTTATACTCTGAATTTGATTAAATTGATCCTTCAGTATCAATAATTACAACAATAAAAAAAGTAAATTAATTTCATAGATGTCTATGGATATTTATTTTGATTCAATTTTATTTACCATCAATTTCCAAATATTCTAGCGAGACTTCCCCATGTAGGACTCAGTATGCTTTACTCGATATATTTACTTTTATAATCATTCATTTAGGATAATAACACTAGGAAGCTAAAAAAATTCAAAATTGAATAATCTGTTATTGCTTATATAATAAAGAGATTTTAAACTCATTGCAATGCAAAAAGAAACATCAGAATATAACTGGAAATTGATTTTTGGTCAATTTAAGTGGAATTTTAGTTAAAAATAATACCCTAATGCAAAATCAGTTTACTAGCTAAATATTTCTTAATTCTGTCTAAATTATTGTCTTATGAATTAAAAAAAAATAAAGATGATTTCTAAAAATAAAACCATAATAGGTGTGACCTTGGAATTTTATCCCTTTCTGTTTAATGAATACAATTAATGTTCTGTAGGGGTAATTTATCTGCAATGACTGTACTCATTATGTTAAATGGTCTCTAATTATTATTTTCAGGCAATTTGGCACAAATAGACCAAGTTCAAAATTACAATCCTCATGGAATCTATAGTGTTTGATAAACAGAAGTTTATAACTTTATGTATATAATCATGATGTCAAATCAGCAGCCAATTGAGCAGAACTTGACAGAGCCTGTGCTTTCTAGTAGCTGTAGAGCTGAAAAGGGATTGAGTAGATGTGCATTTTATTCCCACCTGGCCCTCCTTTTGTGATACACAGAAATACTCTCTAAATGGGAATGAGCCCTGCTGCTTGACTCATATAACTACTAAGATTAGATTCAGTTTTGAACTCATTAGCTGAAAGGAGGCACTTTATTGTTGTAGTATAATACACTTGTGTTCATAACTGGAAAAAAAAAATAGCCAGTCATACAGATATGTTTTGGTAATGATCAGTCCCATTAGTAACTCTAGCCACTACTGAACTTGCAGAGAAGGAAATAAATATTCTCATTGACTATAAAAGCCTCTGTTTGTACCCGTGGTTCACACTTGATTTCATTCTTTTTTTCCCTCAAAAGTTGTGAGCTGCTCACATTGACAGTGGGAACAAGGAGTCAGATAAAACAGACCTTCTAGAAGAGGCCTTGCTTTCCTAAAGCTGAAGAGGATCCCAGCCCTCAGAAAAGTCTTTTTATAATGGAAACTAGCCCAACAGATGCTTTCTGCCCTCGGGGCCTGTCTTACAAACAGTGATTCAAAAGAAGTACAAGGAACTGACTGACAGGAGGGGAAAGAAATGTGGTTAGGTTCAAGGGAGGTTATGTTTAGTTAAAAAAAAAAAAAAAAATGCTGGTTTAAGGATTTCCTAAAATGCTCTAGAATCTCAAAATGCTGTAATCAAAAGCAATTGTAAAAATTTACTTTGACATTTGTTTTACATTTTGTAATCTTGTGAAAATCACATCTCAACCTTTTATGATTTTTTTTTTTATTTGAACACACTTAAAAACGTCTTTTGGGAATGAATACATTAAAGACATATTGCTATCAAGATAGAAAGGCAGAAGTATATAAATATTTTGAGCAAACCAGTGTGAAAGATATTGTTTTAAATCACTCTGGAACTAGAAAATATGCATTTTTGTGATTTCTTACAAAGAATCTAAATAGGTATATGTCACCATGTATATATCTATAGCAGAATTCTAGCAGTGACATAGATATGTGGTCAAATAGAATCCCATTTCAAAATAATTCAATCTTATTGCCCAACACAACTGCAAATGTGGGCATTCACAAGTTCCCATCTTGTGTAATATACAGACACAATTCCAGTCACTTCCCAAGCCAGACATAGTCTACTAATTACATTTAAATTATGTTAGTCTCGGTTCATATCCTGGTTAAAGAGTCTGAAGATTTAACTTTCGCCTTTGCAAATCTTCTTTCTGGGGTTGCCAGGTTTGGAAGACTTCTCAGGCCTTGGATTGTAATTTAACACTTCTTGTGAAATCATTTCACTGAAGCAATTGTTTTATCTCCCAAGCGATCCTAAGCTTGGCCACATCTCAGGACCGGTTGTGACTGCCACGTTGTCCTTGATCACCTGTTTTTGGTTTCTCTTCCCCTCTTTATCTGCTTTTTCCACACAACAAGACAATCTGAAGTGTGTGTCATTTAGGTGTCACCAGGTCTGTGAGATGTGAAAAGCTCTGCCAGTTAACATAAAACAAAATCCTGGAGGTTTCATGGAATCACATTTCCCTACTGCAAAGAAAGTTGAGAAGAGGGGCAAGGTAGTTTTAGAGTGGGAGTTTGAATGAGGACACTTTGTCCATGAATGGAAACTCTACATTCTTTGTGATTTTAACAGGCTGTGTCTGTTCTCCTTGAAAGAAATTGTATGAAGGAAGATTGGATTAAGTAGTTTTTATTTTATTTCAAAGCACTTGTACACTTTTCCAAAGATCAACTTACTTAGCCAAGTAATAAACTCTTGTTTTACAATAATACTAGTGTATATTATATCACTCTAGCTTACTACAAAATACAGAATTAGAGTTGGGAAACAAAACATTTGTTTCTTTGGTGAATGAGGCATATATTATTACCTATTCACTCTGCCAGATATAACGTGAACCTTTTAAGCTATTCAAAGAAATCCCTAACTAGTTAATCTGCTTTGGGAGGCAAAGAAAAACAGCTTTGCACCTACTCAGCTTTTCTGTTTTTTCTTTCTTTTTTTAATCAGCCATTTTCAGTCCAAAGAAAGTCTAAGTTTACATTTTCTTTGCATGTGTATCTTTTGAAAAGTTAAAAAATGTGTTCTGCAAGTTTTCCAATTCCATTTTGCATACTTTTTTTAGAGGATAGCAGTTTCACGGTGTCTGAATAAGTTCATTGAACCAAATATGCATTTAGTTGTTTCTATCTTATCACACAGAAACCAGAGTATGCAGATTTTCAAATAATAAATAAATTACATTATCGTTCTCTTTTCATACCTCAATCTACCCAAGTGTGATTATTATTTACTCATTTTTAAAAACTCATTAGTATCACTCTTTAGTTTCTTACATACTTCTAAAGCTTTACTTTTAGAAAAGTTTCTATCATTATGTAATTAACATTGGCTTAGATACTATCATATACATACAAAATAGTATTTTTATAATTTCTACTTAATTCACTTGAATTTTTCTTTGTTTCTCACAGACTGGGCAATTCTTTGATCATTTACTTTGTTTTTAACCACTCTGTACACTAGCCAACTTTGCTGTAGGAAATTAGATAATCTGCACACCATATTTTGCCACATATAGTGTGCTCCCATGTATAATGTGCACCCACATTTTGGGTCCAAACTTTCAGGGAAAAAAAAATCTTTCCTTTAATTTTTTAATTACCGTATTTTCCGGCGTATAAGATGAGATGACCAGGCGTATAAGATGACCCCCTAATTTTACAGTTAAAACATAGGTTTAGGCCTATACTCGCTGTATAAGACTACAGCCTCGGAAGTGGAGGGTAGTCTTATACAGCGAATATAGGCCTAAACCTATGTTTTAACTGTAAAATTAAGGGGTCGTCTTATACGCCCGGTCGTCTTATACGCCGGAAAATATGGTATTGCTTTCTAGCATTACACTTTTAACTCATAAGCATAAATAAAAGAATTTAAAACATTTATATAGCTAAAGAATTAGTACTATCCCTGTATAATTGCATCCTTATTTTTCCCTCACAAATTTGGGCCATAAAGTCTGCAACACACACAGCAAAATATAATGCCTTTTATTAAGGGTGACCTGAAAAAATTCTATATAGTTCTAGTTAATGTCATTTTACTGAATTCTGCTAACTGGGTCACTAACACTACCTCTTGATGTATTCAGATTCTGCAGTGGTCACTACTGCTTTGTCTACAAAACTATCAGAGAAAAAAATTGTGGGTGGTCTCAGCAAATGCATGAATTAACCACTTGATTTCTATTTCCACTGAATGCTTCAGGTTAAGTGATTATTTCCGTCAAAAGTGATCCTTTCAGACATGTTACTACAGGTAAATTGACTGAACTAAACATCTTGTTCAGTTGTCTTTGCATTTTGTTTACTGCATCATCAAGAGACATAACCTGTCTGAGTCAAAGATACTAATGGTCTGTCAACTTTTCCTGAATAAAAATAGGCACTAGTACAAAAACATTCTATCATCCCAAATTGTTTATTAAATCTTTAGAAAATTTGGAGTGTTGCTGGTTTTACAGAAATGTTTTCCCTTACAGATCCAATTAACTCAGTGTCACCAGTAGAATAATGCTTTTCCCTGCTTGGTTCCATAAAAAAATTGTGTGTTTTTTTTTTTCTCTTGACACTCTGAAATTACTTTTTGTATCTTCTCTTTTCTTTACACTTGTAGAATTCAAGAAAAACTGGTGAAAAGATTATAAACGAATACAGGTAAGAGCTCTCCTAAGTTCTATATCAAGTCTTCTAGCAACTGCACGTGATTGTATTGTTATTGGGCATTTGGGGGTTACACAAGGGCACACATACTACCACACTTGGGAATGTCTTCCCTAGATAGGACTCTATCCCTACAATCAGTGAACAGTCTCCCATTAGAGATTTATTTTATTTCATTCAGTGGTTCCCAAACCTAGATATTATAAAAGAACTTGCAGAAGTGGAGAAAATAGGAGTAAAGAAAGAAGATGAAATATAAAGAAGTAAAGAGAAAGGAGGAAAAAAATAGTTGTGGAAATCAGTGGAGAAAAAAATAACCTTATCTGCTTTGACATTTGCCTTACCAGTAAGTGTATGAATTAAAAACAAGGAAACAGAAACACAAATTTTATGTCTTACCTCTAAATCTAGAGGGGATGATTGACAAAGATGAGTGGTTAAGTAATACAACTTTTCTCAGCAGCTAGCTGAGTAGATGCTAGACATAGAATAGATGCTTCTGAAATGGTGGCAGAATTAATGAAGAAGGAATATAATTAAATGACTCTATTAAATTTGGTATCATTTTGAGACTATGAAACAGCAGGTAGAGAAAGGCCCCATGATGAGTGTGTTCAAGGATGGTGCTCATGAGAGCAGAAGAGCAATGATTGTGATAAAAGGTGAAATTGACTGTCCCTGGGTTTCCCCTTTTCTGGAGTTGTGACATCGTGAAACAAATGAGTTTAAACAGCAAATGGTTGAATATGATGAAAATTACAATCCCTGTAAATCTAACCCTCTAAATTACTCAAAATGTTAACTATAATCTGAAGTAATATTTGGTCATATTTAGGGACTGGTAAATTGATGCTTTCTTCAATTTATTAATGTTTTTTTTTGAATTGTGTAAATTTCAGAATGATTATGATACCTGAAAGAATAAAGATTGGAATTCTAAGAATTCTGTGTAAATTATGTTACACTAACTCTAAATGGCCTCCTAACAGACAAAATACAATCTAAAATGAATCACAAGCATTTGACTTGATACTAATATAGAATATAACATCCAAATCCTCAATTAGGGCAATTATAATTTAAAAGTAAGGGAAGTTTAACAAATGTTAGATGGATATAAACTCTTTTTATTGTGAGAATACTGATATGGACATATTTGGGGTCATTTTGAAGTCTACTAAAAGAGCTTGTGATGTTTCATTGTTTATGCATGTGAATCAAAGGCTGCATAATGATAACTTTGACATGAGGAGCATTTATTCATATGTCCAAAATTCCTCAGTACTTTCCATGTGCTCACATTTCTAATTCTCAAAATGACTCTACAAAGTTTTGTAGCAGAGAAAACTGAGACACATGGAGGTTAACTTGTTCATAATTCTAGAGAAGAGCTAAGATTCTAAGTCTGGTAACCAGATTCCAGAGACTCTGAGTTAACTATGTTGCTGGAGTACCTCTTGATATGACTGCTCTTCTTTTCATGCTGTTGAGGTTCCTTGTGGAATAATAGATTAACAATCAGTGTATAATTAAGTGAGATTCTTTCAACAGTGGATTAGTGGCAAATGGTACCTCTAGGTGGAGCCAACTCGGTGAAGGGTGACCCTGTTCATAGGCTGAAGCAGGTAAAGCTTATCTGCAGCCACCATTAGCTCTTCTCCATGATGACTTGATCAGCAGAGGTAGCCTGCCATCACTGATGTAAGGCATTTCCCAGAGGCCTTAAGTGTAAACAATAAAACCCAATTTGCACACCCAACAGGATGATCTGTTTTGGATTATATTAACTTTTCACTACACTCCAGTATTTGACCACCGTTATGTTAGTGAAAGAATAGTTTCAGAATGTTTTGGGAGAGAGTAGGCCAAGAATAATCACACTAGCTACTCTCCGACTTTTACAGAACTAGCTAACTTATTTAACTAAGTGGTTTGCCTTTGCATTTGACACAATTTCTCATTTGCTTCTAGGTCCAAATCTGCCTACATCAACTTTCAAACACTTGTACACAATATATTTGGTGTACAACTTTGATTATTCCAGAGCAAGTCCACTGTTTCAGCTGGACCAAATGAGTCTCCATGTCTTACTTCTCTGAGGTTTCTGAACTTACGTCTCTCACTCCCACCTGTAAATCCAGGCTTCCTCAAAAGCCAGTCATTTTACTCTTCCGTGGTTTTTGAATTTCTCTTATTAAATCCCTTCCCTGAGAAATGAATTTAGAAGCTACTAGTCATGTGAGTTCTGGGAAAGTCATGAAGTACACATAATCACAAAGAGAAATCCTGTTGGCTAATATATCAAAATATTAACCTGCCACAGTTTTGAACCACATTTTAAAGGAAAATTACATGAAGGGCTTGCAAGGAAACATGAGGTCTCAAACCCATAAGGTTCTTATCAACAAAGATGACAAAAATCTTCTCATGACATATACTTAGCTGGCAGCCAAACAACTGCCTGGCTGACTCTGGTTTGGAAATTCTCATAAGCTATACATATTCTCTTTATTCAAATTTGGTCTTGAAATTATTTGATAAATACATGTTCTCTATTTGTACTCATAGGCTGTACATTTTTGCTTTTATTTCCTTAATCCAGTAGGTATATGTCAGTCCTTGAAAATATTTTGCACATTTTCTCCATTTTGCATCATTAGCAAAATGACCATACAAGTTGGAATAGTTGGGCAGCTATTAATAATATTTCCCACACTTACTTATTTCTGCTAGTTGATAGATTTGTCCTGCTAATATAAATAATATTTACATAATTTTAATGCAAAATGGAATAAAATTAAGATAGATTATAAATAAAAAATATTACCAAAGAAACCCTGATTCATTAATGGTAAATTTAATGGGACCATATGAGAACTAATTTAACTTGTAGTTTCTAATTTATTGTATAATTCTTTGATTTGTAGTAGAAAGTGGACCCAAGTAAGATCACTTTAAAGCATTTTCCAACCAAATTGTGTATTTAGAGGAATAGAAAACCAGTAAAATATTAAAAAACTTAATCTATGTACTATACTGGTGATGATGTTGAGAAATTAGAGGAGCTATTGGAACAGAAGAATAAATGTAAAAGATGACAATGCACTTTGACAGTGGTGGGGGTGAGGTTGTAAGCATAGTTTCCTCTGATGGAGAGGAATATTTTATCACTGGGATTGTTTAGAATTACCAACACATAGAAATGACAGAAGACAGATTTATATTGAGATGGTTTATTATTTGCTTTAAAATTTTCTATGAATAGTGCAATCTCTTATTGGGTAGATTCCAGGTAGACAAATTCTATCCCTCCTCCTCTGGTACAGAACTGTATTTTGATTATCTAATATCTATGTATGTGTTTTCTTGAATTTTTCTCAGTAAATAGGTATGGAATAAACAAGTCACCATTTTGACAGAACTCACACAGTGTTAGGTGCAGATCAAGAATGAGGAGCAAATGCTTCCCCTTGAAGTAGAAATGCTGAAATCATACAATTTAAATGGATTTTGAAAGGCCAAAATGAGTTTGCCTGCTGGAGTAGTGAGAGAAGGGTCTTCTGTTTCTATAGTGATCACATAGGGAGAAAAATAATTGGATAACTTCTTTTCTGTCAAGGCTTAATCTACTTTAGGAATAGTATTTGTCTTGCAAAAGAGGACATTTGGAATTTGGATTGTGTAAGTCCTGGAATCATCAAACTCTGGACATTCATGCAATGTAGAAGGCAATTATTTTATTTGGAGAGTCTTCTGGGATCCCTCAAATCATAACTTTTAGGTGATTACCTGTCTCATATATACAAAAGACTGGTTTAAATTTGGGTTCTCCAATTGAGACATTCCAATAAAAAGGAGACATAGGATCATTTCCACCAAATAAATAATGTATTTTAATAGTTGGAAAAACAAATGAACTCAGAGTTGTTTTAAAGTGTATGGGTTTAGTTTTTGAAAAAGAAATCACCTCAGTTTCCCAATAGGGTTGTAAAACAGAAGAACTAGAAAATGTCCATGCAGGCTGTAAAAAATTAAGTCGCACTGGAAATTGTCCACGTAATCCTGGTTTGTAGGATTTCCATTTCAGGAAAATACCTATTAAGGTTACTACACCTTGGGTCACCAATATTGCATCATCTTTGTAGAGTGTGGTACAGCCACCAATTTTGCCAGCGCTGCTATATCCCACATCTCTCCAACAAATAAATAGTGGTGGCTAAAATATCTCAGTATGTAAAGATAAGGACTATTGGTATTTTTATTGACAGAAAGTGAGCTCATCTGACTTACCGTATTTCTCTTTTCAACCAGGGGATTCCCAGTTAGCAAACACAAATAATTGATAGACATTACTGGATAAAATGTTCATTCTCATCTTTTTAAATATTTATTTATTTATTTATTTATGAGAGAGAGAGAGAGAGAGAGATACAGAACTGAACTGGGGGAGCTCCCAGTTCAGCATATGGTTCCGCACGGGCCGGGGCCGGGATTTGATCCCTGGTCCCCGGCGCTGCAAAGTGAACGCTTAACCCACTGAGCCACCCCGGCTTCCCCTCATTCTCATCTTTTCTGTATGTTTTCCACCACACGTCCATCTCCTCTCCTGACTTCATGGCCCATCTGGTTGTTACTTGAGTCGAAAGGCCACACACCTCATTCCAGTAAGCCTTTGGCAAGCCAAATTACTGTTTAGACATGCCCTTGAGCTGCTGGCACTGGCAAATGATACTATATGGTTATACCTCTGGAGATACTAGTTTTTATTCTCTGCTTATTTTCTCATCCTCAAATTCAACCTCACTAAAGACCGTGGTTCTTTCCTTGTAAACTTGTAATTCTATCTGGTATGTTTCAAAATACCATTCAGTAAATGTACCTTTTTTTTTCCATGAAAAATACAAATATTTGCCAATTTCTTTACGAGAAGAAAGAAAAACTTGTATTCACAAATGGTTCTGCTTCCTAATTTGCTTGTGAGGCTTCAGTTGTATACATCTAGGCACAGCTGGTTTCAAGCATTTCAGGAGGCCCTGTCTCAGAAAATAAACCAAATTGCCATTAAACAGGGGGTACATTTTTATTCACTTCAGCACCCCTTCCCTCTCTGTGACTGGTTTCTTTTTCTTCAGGTGCAAATGTGTGCACAGCTTTCTGGAGCACCTTTCCAAACCTTGTGCAGAAAATAAAAATATTTTCCTATTCAGTTAGAGCAACAAAAGAAACAAGAAAAAACAAAACAAACAAACAAACAAACAAACAAACAGAAAACAGGTTTGCCTTTTCTACTTTCTGAGCATGTAAGTAACAGTTCCTCACTGAGCCCTCATGGGAGTCTGGCCTTGAACAGCACCATGCAGGCTGACTGCCAACCCATTTTGTGTAGAAGTAGCATTGGCAGGAGTTTGCTTTGGCAAAGGATCTGTTTCTTTCTCAACCCAAGGCTATTACAAGCTTCCTGTTGTATCTGCTGCATCCGATTTGTAGCCTATCGTTCAGCTCTGACCAGGGCCACCTTTTAATCTACTTGGTGCGTGAGGGGAATATAACAAGTGCTTCGGTTGCTTTATCTTAGCACAGGCTGTTCTGCCGCTCTTTTTCTTTTTAAAGTTTATTTTTCAGGTGAGGGTGTTAGAAGACTATCTAAAGAGTTTGTCGTACTCATCAGTGTTTAGGCATCTTGGCAAATGGCCATTCTGGAGAGGCCCTTGCCTCTCCTAAGTCTGTATGGATTGTTTACAAATATTCAAAGTGAACACAGATCCTGGAGTTGTATCCTTCTGTCCAGAGTATGTTGGCAAAATATCAAGAGCCTGCAGGTTATTTTGGTATTATTTTAACGAACACATTTTATTTGAAATCATAACAATTGCACTAATCTTATAGCTCATTGAGATATTCCTCAGTTAATCAATGGTATAATGGGTAAGTATTTAGCCTCTGTAATCAGTGATAACTTTGTTTAATTCCTGACCTTGTAAATTTTCAAGCATTTCTAGGCAAAGAACCACTCCTAGTCTTACCTGTGTCATCTCTAAAGATGGGGATAAAAATAAAATTTATAGCATTGCATTATTGTAAAGACTAAACTATGTGAAATAATCCACATGTAGTATTAAACTTATTGCCTGGCACTTCATACTCAGTGAAGATGATGATGAAGATGATGATGATTGATAATGAGACTAGTTAGTAGTAAGCCAGCTTTCCTTCAGCTTTAATTATGCTTTTGGCTACTATATGACAGAGTTATAATGAAACAATAGAATATAGCCCTGAATGCTATCTTTAGCCATTTCCTTATTTACACAGATAGAAACCAAGATTTAAATAAGTTAAGCAGGAGATACAGATTTCATAATTAGGACCAGATTCAGGAATAAAACTTTGATTCCTTACCCAAGGTTTCCAAAGTGCTTGATTTTTTCCTCTACATTGTGTTGTTTCCCTGTCTGACAACAACAATAGAAAAAGACAAAATCTAAGATTAGATATAGAGTAGAAGAATGTGGGGGCAGAATAGAGATTGTAAAGTCACTAATCCATAGCAAGCTCACAAAAGTCCACCATTGTTAGTTTTCAGAGAAAGGTGAGCTTGAATAAAGATTAAGGACATCTTGGGTTCCATTACTTGCTAGACCTATTACTTGTACTGGGAAATTAGGCTGGACTACATGTACCCTGCAAAGATTTCCTATTTTTATTCTAGAAATATGCTTGAGTAAACTTTTTCAACCTTATCCCAAGACTCAATTTGTTTCTGTTTTGTCTTATATGGCAAAACTGTTGGTTCACTAACAGAAAGCCATCCCCACCTAATCTCTTTATCTTTTAACAACTCAAATAGAGACTGGGAAGGCAGACAATCTATTCCTTAGTCGCTTTGGGTGCAAGGGATGACCAAGTATGAAGAATGAGATGTCTATTGGGAAGATTTTTAAGAAAGTTTGTGCTACCTTATAAAAAGGAATAACATGAGAGGAGGGCTCAGTTTTCATTAAAACAAATTTAAATATGAATATTATATCTATACTAAAAGTAGCCATTTTACCCCATGAAGCAATTAGCATAAGGACAGTAAACCAACAGCTAAGTAGAGTGGAAAGATAGAAAGAAACTGAATCCTTTGAAATATCATATAATTGCTGACCTATTTTGAGACCACACAGCCCCGGGTTTGTTGTTAACAATGAATGTTATGTTTTAAGTCATTAATAGTTTATCTCTGGGAAAGCTGGGATGGCTCAGTGGGTAAAGCACTTGCTTTGAAGCCCCGAGGACCGAGGATCGAATCCCAGCCCCAGCCCATGCGGACCCACATGCTGAACTGGGGAATGCCCCCAGTTCAGTTCTTGCCGGGGCCTATGTGGGAGGCTCCTGGCCCAGTTCCTGCCCTGCACAGCCCTGTGCCTGCCTGAAACTATATGGAAAACTAATGTCAACTATGGAGACTGCTCTGGGCCCTCCCCCTTCTCCCTGTTTCTCTCTGTCAAAAATCAACAAAATAAATCTTAATAAAAAATAAAAAAAAAAGGGGGCAAGCCAGGATGGCTCAGTGGGTTAAGCGCTCACTTTGCAGCGTCGGGGACCGGGGATCGAATCCCGGCCCCGGCCCGTGCGGAACCATATGCTGAACTGGGAGCTCCCCCAGTTCAGTTCTCTCTCTGTCTCTGTCTCTGTATCTCTCTCTCTCTGTCAAAAGTTAATAAATAATATTAAAAAAAAAAAAAAGTTTATCTCTCTGCTGCTTATAGCAGATGCCATTTCTAAATGATACTTGTGGATTGGCAGCAACTTCACCTAAATTGAGGAAGGTTTCATATTCTTACCCCACTAATTTAGGAAATAAAACAAAACAAAGAAAAACAAAACAAAACAAAGAAAAACAAAACAAAAATAAAGAACGAAAATCTACAAAGTGATCCATGGAGATGAGTTAAGGGTGATTCAAAGAGCAAAGAGATTTATTGTTTCAGCGTAGGTCTAGTTTTAGTATGGTTAATCTTACCATTAGAAACATTATCTCTCAGCACAGTGGATCAATTATTTGCCTTTGAGAGTCTTGAACAATATTGTAAAGCACCTGAAAATCTGTGTGTTTAGAGTTTCAGTGAGCTTTACAGATAAAGAAAAAATCCTTGTTTATCTTAAAGATGTTTCCTAATTCCCCGATCCTTTATGTCAAAAGTAATATTTCATTTGCTCAGCTGCATTACTCACTGACTCCTAATGAACAGCGCAGTAGAAAACACTAAATACTTGTGAGGGGCAATCAGAGACAACCGATTTATTAACTCACAGGTTTATTTTGAAAGTGCACACTAAAATATTTTAAAGTTTGTTTGGTATAAACTTTTTGGAAAGTGATTTAAAATGTGCATACCCTTTTACCATGCAATTATACTTCCAGGGACTCTAGGTTTACTTACGCTGTTCAATTAAAGATGGCTGTAGTTACTTCTATTGAGAGGTAGAGTCTAATTCCCCTCCCTTAACTTTGGGATGGCTGTAGTAGATTCATCAGTAGAAATAAGCAGAAGTGGTGTTATGGAAATTCCAAAGTTAGGTTATAAAGTACCTTGCAGCTTCTATCTGGGCCTCTCAAAACACTCTTTCTTAAGCTTTGAGTTTCTATGTGAGATACTCAACTTCACTGGGACTTTCACGATGCAGAATATACAAGTTGGCACTCTTGTCAATAGTCCAGCTGAGGCAAGCTTTCCAATCATCCTCATTAAGCTGATTTTCATAATAGGGAAGTTACCTAGCATTCCAGATCAGCACATCTGACACCTAAATACCATTGAGTGACTTTCATTTATGTCACGTGAAACAGAAGAATCACCTAAGAATTCCTCTTTTTTATTTTATATTTTATTTTAATTGTTAAATTTATTGGGTTGACATTGGTCCTGATATATAAAACCTTAAGATAAAATAAATTACTATTTTAAGGTGCTAAATTTTGTGGTATTAATATTAATAGTTTGTTATACAGCAACATATTACTGTAATACGTAAGTTCAAAAAGACATATAAGCAAGAATAAGCACTGAGCATTAGCTGTACAAATAAAAACCTGGAAACAATTTAAATTTCATTAATGGAGAACCAGTTAAGAAATTTGTAGCAAATCCATACAAAAAATTACTATATATTAGACTGTGGAAATGAGTGGGATAAATATATACATTCATGTAAAATTAAGCCCATGATAACTAAAGTCAATAATATTCCAAGTTGAAAAACATCATTATATATAAATTACTATGAATTTTTTAAAAATAAGTAGTTGAAATGGTGTTTATTATATACTAACTGCTGGTACATACTAGGTTTCTAGCCTCCCTCTGGTCCATGCCTCTCATGCCCTGCTCCTTTCCCAGGGCTGCACTGTAAGTGTAGGATAAAACAATGACCTCCTCACCTTCACACACAAATATGTTTAGATAAATAGGGGTGTGTGTGTGTGTGTGTGTGTGTGTGTGTGTGTGTGTGTGTGAGAGAGAGAGAGAGAGAGAAAGAGAGAGAGAGTGAGAGAGAGAGAGAATCTATAAGGCTGTTGTTAATGGTATCAGCATCAAGGGAATGAACTTTTCCCCTTTTGCCAGTATTATTTAGTGTTATTGTTTACAGATAATTTTGTTATTGAAATTTTTGCTTCAGTTGTTTAGCCAGTACATATGAAATAAGAAGAGTTGGAAATCAACAAATAGTGGTAAAAAAAAAAAGTAGATACTACAATTCTATACAAAGATAATTTTTGTATCCTAGACTTCTCTAAGCATGTTTCATTTTAAGTGAGGTTCAAGTGTTACATTGTTTTACATCCTTTATACATACGGTATGAGTTTTCCAGATTTAACATCATATCATCTGCAAATAATTATTTTAATGTCCCCTTTGAAAATTTCACAAGCTAGACTTAGGACAATGGTCTATATAGTAATAGTGTCTTCCTACATTTTTGGATTAGTCCCACATTATTTCTTGGAGCAAACTTGATAGTCTTCATGTTGAGGAAACATTTTTACTTCTATATACTAAAACTTATGCTAGTTAATGGTTCTTGGGTTTTGTTGTAGCCTTTTTGAGTATCCAATTGGAAAGCTCATGTTATTTTTTAAATTCAACTGGTTTATGTGATAAATTTTATTAATAGATTTCATAATAATGGAAAGTTTTATTGTAGTACTAGAGATCATTTTGTTGTAGCTCCCTTGGGATGTTGTCTGTCTACAACCATAATTAGATGTAGATATTCTTTTCTGTTTATCTTCATCAACTTTTATTTTCAGAATAGTTCTTGCTTTATAAAGTTAATTTGGCAACTTTCCTTTTTTTAACTGGTATGTTTCTAATACTTTTTGTATCACAAATGTTAGTTATCTGTGTCTTGAAAACTTAGAATGTGTCAAGCGTGAAACCATTTGTCTCCGGAGATCCTTTTTTGTTAGTGTTGTTTTTGACAATTTCCAATAACTTTTCCTTTTTAAGATTTTTCTGTTTATATGATTGTTGAATTAGTTTGAGCTATTCATATATTTTTCTTTGGGAAAATGCCAATTTTCTTACAATTATTAAATATACTAGTATCAATTATTTAAAAAATTACTTTAAAATGTATTCTATAATTGTTAAAATATTTCCTTTCTCATTTTTGAATAATTTGATTAATCAGAGTTTCTTCTATATAATTTTTATTAAAGTCTCATTTTTATCATTTCTGTTATTTTACTATGTAATTATTTCTGCATAAAGCTTTATTATTTACTTCCTCCTAAATTATTTAGGTATAGCTTATTTTTCCTCCTATCTGTTAAGTAAATCTTTAACAGAATGTTTCACTTATTCTAAAAATAATGACTATAGCTTTAGTTACATCTTATAAGTCTGGCATCTGTTTTTTTCTATTAATTCTATTAATGATAACCCAGTTTTCTCCTTGACTAGTTGCTATTTATAAAGATGCATATAAAATTTTTGAAGTGTTTGGGTTTTATTGATGTTGATTTTATTTTTCCTTCCTAAAAATAATATCACAATATTTTTATTTAGATAAAAAAATTATACATGGATATACAAAAATTATAGTTTCCTTAAACCAATTTGTCAAAGTTAAGAATGGCACTGTGCAAATTTTCCCACTTTTTATATTATATAATATATTATATTATATTATATTATATATTATATTATATTATATTATATATTATATTATAACTTTCTCCTACCACCACCCTTGCTTAATGCTATCCTTAAAAATTCAACTGGGGGAAGCCGGGATGGCTCAGTGGGTTAGGAGCTCACTTTGCAGCGCCCGGGACCAAGGATCGAATCCTGGCCCCGGCCCATGCGGACCCATATGCTGAACTGGGGAGTTCCCCCAGTTCAGTTCTCTCTCTGTCTCTGTATCTCTCTCTTTCTCTCTGTCAAAAACAATAAAAAAAATATATCATTCCTCATTAAAAAAAAAAAAATTCAACTGGAAGATAAGTCTCAATAATTTTTTATTTGTTATTGCTACCTTTTGTAAGAAAAACAATTGTAAAGAACACTTTTAAGTTTTGGCATTTTGTTTTTTTTTTACCTTTTTTTGCACCTGAATAGATTATATTCTGAATTCAAACACTTCTGAGAATATCTTTGCATTGCTTTGGAGCAGGAATTATAATTTGGCTCGGTTAAGAATACAAAATACATTACTGTTAAAGTCCTTTAGATGCTTCTTCACTTTCTCATTATGTTTAATATGGATGAAAAGTGGGAAGCCGACCTGATATTTTCTGTATCTTGTAATTAACCATTTAATAGTGATCAGGCTAATGTAATGCTAAGGTATTGTCTGTGTCTAAAATTCTTTGGTTCTAGAAAGAGTATAGACATATTTTATGATCATCATATATTGGTAATTTTAATTCTGTTGAATATAATTAGGAAAATAAGTTTAGTTTACTAAAGTAGCCAAATTACCCCCCAAAATAAATTCTCTAAGTTCCATATATTTTATTGGGCACAGAATAAATAAAATAGGTTAGAATAGATAAAGTTAAGGAGACTGACTTCATTTTGTATTATACATTGTATATAATTAGCTAGGCATTTCTCTTATAGAGGAATTAGCTTCTTTAAATGCCCAAAGTATGTTTTATGGTCCCAAGACAATCTTCCATATCAATAATAAAACAATTAAGTTGATAATTTTCAAGAACCATTTTAGGCTGAAATAACTGTACTTATATATGTATGTAAAGACTTCACCTTGTCACCTTCTCTTCCTCTCTCTCTCAGCCTAAATATATCATTTATTTTATGCTTTGGAAGTATTTTAGCTGGCAAGTTAAAAGTCTATCATGACTATTTCTCTGTCTACTTTTCTGAGGATTGAGTGGTTGTATAAGTAGTAGAAGCAAAATCTGAGAAGCATGAAAAATTAAAAAATTGACATTATTCATATTGTATTTCTAAACAGCTCCATAGACAATTATAATTTCATTGATTTGGATATGAACCCTGGGGATATTCTTATTATATCTAAAAAGATATTGTAAAAATGTCCGCATAAGAGTCAATTTAAGTATGTATTTCTCTATATACTGTTTGCATCCTAATAGCCATTCATAATCAGTGGTATTATCAGCAAGTATTTTTCACTGATGATTGAATTATTTAAAAACTATGTTGACATGAACTATATATTTATACAACTAAATTAAATACCACATTCACTATGGTTAAAAATAAAAATGTATTCCCAGAGAAATGTACAGATGAAAAATTTCTTATTGATTTGGTTTTACATGTAAATTAGTTTGTTACAGTATTTTTCCTTGTGAAGCAGTGTCATACCCAAGAACTATCTAATCTATACTAATGTGGGATTTTGGACATGTTACTTAAACTTTTGAAATTTGCTCTCCTTGTAAAAATAAACACAACTTGCACACTTTTTTTATGAGCAATAAACACAATTATGTATGAAGAATATCTTACATATGACCCATGTGAAATAAATGGTGGCTACTCTGAATAATAATATAGGTGTTTTGGCTATTCTGGATGACTGAAAGCTTTTTCATGAAACTCAAAAAAAACTTTTTAAGGTTGTGTTTTTTTTAAGATGGTTGTTTATAAACTCAAAATGTTCCATCAAGAATTTTGACTTACGGTATTAAATGCACATTTAGGCAAATCATATTTTGAAAATGGAATTTACTAGGAATATACCTATTCCTAGGCTTGTGTGATACATATTAATATATCACAAATTTTATTTAAGAAAGTGATTGATTTTATTTAGTAAAATTAAGTGGTTCAGACTATATTTTTAAAATAATATAATTCAAATGTGGCCAACTACCGTTCAGTTAAAGTAGTTTCTACCGGACTGCCTGATCATGGGAGTCCCTTGGGTTAGTGTCAAGTGGGTTTCTTTGAAATGCAAAGTCTTGGACTCCACTCTGGACTTGCTCAATAAAAATTTTAAGATGTTTGGCCCAGAGTTATAAATTTATTTTTTGGAGGATTATGTATTTATGGAATGTTTTACAATTAGGAAAGTCTGGGGAAAATTGAATAGAAATTATACCCAAACAATATGGCTATTGGCATAAATACATAATTTAAGATACTTTTAAAGACATGAATATCAGAGATGGCAAGAAATCCTATTCTAAATGACTTAATTTAATGGGTCAATTTGTGCCATTATTTAGGCTTCTATTTTAAAGCTGGTAGCCACATCAGAAGTTTTTGATATTTTAAACTAGATATGCTGTACAACATGACTGAAGTTTGGTATACATGATGGGGTATTGCCAGTATATATACTGAAACCACCCAAATTAAACTAAACTCCTTATGCTCAATGGGATTCAATGGAAAAATTGAAGAGAAACTTTGGGTAATTGAGAGAAACTTTGATGAATACGGTGACCTTGCCAGCGAGAATAACTGGGACCTTCTATCAGAGTGAGAACAAGAATTAGACCTTTCAAAATAGAGTATTACCTTCCTCACCTTCCTGTTTTTATATCAAAATGCAATATACATTCCCTTACTCAATGATATAGAATGATAACACTGCTGTGTCTGGGTCAGGAGCTATAACTGATAACAAAATCTTAACCAAACACTGGCAGAAGCAATATGTTATTTACCCACTTCGCTAGAATTTCATATTATTTTTCTTGAATTTTAAAAATGTTATTGAAGTGTCATTGACATTTAACATTATATTAGTCTCAGGTGTGCAACATAACAATTCAATATTTGTATATATTGCAAAAAGATCATTACACACGTCTAGTTAACATCCATCACCATACATAGCTACAAAGGTTTTTTCTCACGGGACATTTTACTCTCTTAGAAACTTTCAAATATGCAGTAAAGTATTATTAATTATAGTCACGATTCTGTACTTTGCATCGCCATGATTTATTTATTTTATTACTGGGAGTTTGTATCTAAGTATTTATTTTAGTTCAACAACCTACCGGTATGACATAGAGTATTCTAAGATGCTGGTCTCACCTCTACCTGAAAGTAAAATGGGTTAGGAATGGGAGGATAGCTAGGGAAGCCTTTCTGGTTAAGAACATTGGTTTATTTGGAGGGAACAGGAGGAAATGGCTGTTCTCAAGTAAAGGTCAGGTTGCCTCAGTATGAGAAAAGTTTGGGGGCTGGTATTAAACACAATATTATGCATATGTTTCTGTTTTATTAATCCATTTTGTCTATAAAATTAGATTATATAGGGTACTAGTAAGTGATGAAGTTCTGAAAGAATTATTGATGCTATTTTATACTTGAGACTTAAAATTTTCTACAGAGTTGAACCTAACCAAAGATCACTATGATCAAAATAGAAGTCAAATAGCAAAAGTTGAAAATACCATTCTTTAATTATTAAGTTCTAATCATTTGGCCATTTCTTCCAAGTTATTCATTTCCTATTTTAAAGGTGTATAATTAAATCCTCATGGCCTTTTAATTTATTATTCATTGCAATAAATAATAATTTGTATTTATAAATCAATGAACTCAACCACTACCATTTTCTACATTTATTGTTTTGTCTCTCTATAGCATTATGACTCTCATGGATTTTTATTACAAAAGACTACATTACTTATTCCATAATAATGCTTTACATTCTGATCTAGTGTCTCTTACTTAATTAACCACCTTTCTGTTAAGGTTTACTATATCACTTTAATTTTTTCCAATGGTCACTATGCCTACTAACACTGATTTATACTTTACACAAAATAATCTTGGGTAAAAAGTGATTCATAAATGTGCTAATTATTCTCTATTCAATCCTGTCTGCCATTCACTCTCTACCCTTCTCTGAGTCCTTGATTAGCCAAAAGAGTAGATTGTAAACTAAGGAGAGAAAATGTTGACAATACCTCTTTCCTATTACTTCCCTGCTTGGCACTGCATTTCTTTTTCTTTTGTTATTGTTAAATTTATTAGGGTGATATTGGTTAGTAAAAATTACATAGGTTTTAGGTACAAAATTCTATAGTACTTCACCTATGTGTTACATTATGTGTTCAATTTTAAAAATGTTGAGACTGTGGCTCATAAGTTCATTTTCAAACTAATTGTACATTACATGCAAATATTCACAAAACCCTCTGTTTCATATTGACATGTTGATAATATGTACTTTCTGAAAGTATATCTTATGAGAAGATAACAGCAATGGCAAGGGATCAATAATTATCTTATTAGACTTTTGTGTCTTTAGCTCCATACTGGTTTCATTTTAGACCATTATTTTCATAGAAAACAAATAGCTGTTGGTATTAAGAGCCACTATTATTTTTCTAACTCTTTTCCACACTGGATATTATTAAGTGCTCACTCTTTAGCTCACAATTGCTGAGTTAAGGTTTAAAAAGATAAATTGAGTAAAAAATATCAAAATACAAGAACATTCTTATGTTATATTTTGAAGTATAAAAGCAGTTTTTTGAAGATTTATAACAATCTTATTTGTATTTCATTAAAGATTTAAAGACTTCCTAAATAAAAAACTTAAAGATTAAAGAGGATTAAAGATCCTGCTAAAGTAAGACTAAATAAAAGTAATATTAATATATGTAACAATTCTATAGAACAGTGCAATCCATAAGACATAAATGAAAGCCACATATGTAAATTTAAAATGTATAGTGGTCACATAGAAAAAGAGGTAAAATGAACTTTGATAACATATTTTATTTAACTTAATATACTTAAAATACTATGTCAATGTGCATTCATTATAAGAAATTATTTCTGAATACTTCACATTGTTTTTTTATACCGGTACTAAGGTTTAGAACCCAGTGTGTACTTTACTCTTAAATTGCATCCCAATTCAAACAAGCCACATTTCAAATTTTTAAGAGTTACATGTGGCTAGAGGCTACAGCACTGGGCAGCACAACGATTAATATACCTAGGCCTAAAATTTTAGGATGGAATAAGGAGATTTGCTTTCTGAGATTCTCTCTCTGCACCCCCCCCCCCGCCCCGTTGCTTCTTCATTCTCTTACCTATTTCATCCAGCCCCAAAGATTCTGTTTCTTTGAAATCCTGATACCCAAGCTCTTCTGTATGTTTCAATAAGAACTGACAGAACAGATCTCTTTGTAAAGACAACAAAAAAGTTCTGTTCACAATACTTCCTAATAAAGAGAGTTAGTAATCAGAGTCTGGAAAGCTCTTGCTATCACTTATCTTGCTTGGCAACAGGTGGTAGATGAGCCATTAAACTGCACTTCCTCTCAGACCACAATATTGAAAGACCAGCCTTGAGCTGGACTGGGAGTGCTCCTGCTGAGACCCGCCACTGATCTCACACCAGCTTTCTGACACTAGGATGAATGGTTGCATATGGATTATAACTGTTCTCTTCACCTTTTGACTCAGAGTTGGCTGTCATTCCACTATTCTAATTCACTCTTTTTGCACACCTCACTAGAATGCTACTAAGAACCTGATCATCCATGAACACACACTTGAGGCATTCCCTTTATTAGTAAAAAGATTCAGCAATTTGTATGTTTAATTTTGAATTAAATTTTACAGAAGAGTTTCTACTTTAAAATTTGTCTGTCACATGAACTGTTTTTATTTTCGCCCTGATTATCTCATGGCCAGGTTTAGGACCACAGTTCCTAACTGTCTAATAGTGAATCTAAATAACCAATGAGAAACAAAAGCAGTTACTGCTGCAGCAAGAAAGTCATGTGCACAGCTATTCTAGTGTAGTAAATTCTCAATAAACAATTGTTTGATTTTCTCAGTGTGTCCTAAATATATTGAGAAATTTTTGGAGACAAATGTTTCTGAAATTATACAGACTTTAACCCAAATACCAGCTTCCAAGTTTGTTAGTTGTGTGATATTGGGAATTTTTTTTAACTCTCTAAGTATCAATTTTCTCTTCTATAACATGGGAATGATAATAGTTTTTAGTTTACAGTTTTGAAGGTAAATCAGACAATACATTTAATAGGCTTAACACAGGACCTAGCACACAATAGTAACATAATGAGTATTGGTTATCATTATAATTATTATTATAATTTCTTTTAAATCACACAGTCATTCACAGGGGATTTCCAGGCTAAAGTAAATCCTTCATTTGCCCATTTATTTACTTCATATTTACTAAACAGCTAGCGTATGTTGGTATTCTACCAAGCAGAGAAGAGACAAAAGTGAATGAAATGGATACTGTCTCTGCCATCATCATGGGTCTTTAGTGTATTAGAAGATACAAACACACCCTAAATGACCCTAACAAGGAGCTTCATAGAGGATGTACAGAATGCTATAGTGGAACATCAAACCTAGATTTTGAAGATGGAAGCAGGAGTCAAAAGAGCTTCGTGGTGAAAGTAATAATTAAATAGAAACATAAAGTGGTGACCAGTCAAAGGGCAAAGGGGAAGAAGCCAGTAAGTATACTAGGCAAAGGTGCAGAGATAAACAAGCGTGACACATTCTAAGAACAGAAATGAGTTCACTAAAGCTGAAAGGTAAAGCACAGAGGTATGATAGTCAAGGCTTGATTTTAGAAACATAAGCAGCTGCCCATCATATTAAGAAGGCAAGTTTGAGTCTCTTAGCTGAGTGATTCTTCTCTCTGTTTCCAGTGCCTTCCATTATGTGACTTCCTTTTACCTTCAAGGTTATCATTGATATTCATTTTATTCCAGGTTTTCTCTTCTGGGAGATTTCCTCTCTATGCCCCTCAGTCTATCCTTCCAACGCTTTATTATTTCCTGACATGTGGAATGGCTCAGGACATCATCTGAGCTCTAAAGCACTTGGCTGGCTCTCTCTCTAGTTATTTTCTTTACTTAACCTAACAGGTACTGACTGCTCAATTTACTCTGTCTGAAGCTGATATTAAATAGTTATTTTTCTTGAGCAACTTTGGGTCTGGTTGTTCTGTGTCCTGACTTGAGTGTGTGGCAATCCTGTCGTGGCAGGAAATTTCTGGAAAGCGGCCACTTGAAACCAGTCTGGTCAGACAGAGAGAAGAAAATCTCCTAGGCAGTTTATTATCATGGAGTAAGCTACCAAAATTTATGACTTAAGGGGACTTTCCACTCTTCCAGGAGTAGTGCATGGAGTGGCATTTCTCTAGAATGCAGAAATGCAAATATCTTAAGTTAAAAAAAGATTATGATTTAGGGAGGATATGAGTGTGATAGCTTTTGAATATCTCATTTATGCTTACTGTGTCAAAAGTTTTTGGTATATTAATCAACTTTCTTTAGTAATATGGACCTTCCTAAAATCACTGTGCCTGAAGATAAAAAATATTAATATATTTGTCTTTTTTAATAATGTTTTCCTTGTTGTAATAAGTATTCATCATTAAGCTATGTATAAAAGTGCTGCCAACAGCTTTTCAGAACTGTGTTACTAATAGAATAAAAGTGTGGACAATCTAGTGGAATATACATTGTGATTATGATGAATATTAGTGAGTTTCATAAGAATGGAAAAAGAATGTATTATAAAAGATTAAGAATTAACCCCTCCTTACCATGCAACTACTTTTATCTCATTTTATAGCAAGTTTCTTCAACTTTTTAGAATATTTGCTTATTTAATTTGCTTGGTCTAGAAAACTCCATTATTATTCTCACACCCACAACCATTTCCTCCTTATTCAGATACAGAGAAAGTCTTCCGAATTATCCTTTCCAAAGAGTCTTTTCTTATTCTCTCACTTTAGACTAATAATGCCAAATGAATTTGTAACAAATATATGTACTTTGTAGTCTCTTGCTTTGCTCGTGTCTGTACATGTAAGTGTATGTGTGTGTGTTTCTCTTAGTTCATTGAGAATGGGGAGTATGTTCTATTTCTTTTTTATTTACATGTCTTTAGCACAAAGAACATTTCATAAAATCTTGTTGAATGCATATACAAACCTGGATATTATTCCTGAATATGATAGATACAGTCGATTCTCAGTTAATTGGCATTGGTAGATGCCAGATAAATGTAGTTTTCCTTCATTGTTTTTGCCCATTGCTTGAGCATGCTGGTTGCTAGAGTTGCAGTTAATGGGGAGTCTACTGTGTTTACTTTGTAAAGCAGCAAATATGAATTAATTTCTAATTGTTTTCTATTTTTGCATCCACAAAATAATATCTGCAACAGATAAAACTTGATGATAATTATACTATTATGCTTCCTTTGGGCTATGTGTAAAAAAGTGGGGGTTAGGGAGAAAAACTGCACAGACTCTTCCATTGTATCAATTACTTTGAAACAGAAGTAAGCTCTTGGGAGAAAAAATAAATTTTATAGATCACATTGGTCCTATTAGTGTACCCTAGCCATAATTCACTATTTTTTTTAAGACTCTTAGAGTTAATTAATAGACTTGCAAAGGAGTTTAACTTACA
>PVKE010016038.1:0-15700 GCA_004027555.1 Craseonycteris thonglongyai
AAAAACATCACCTACAATTTTTTGCATAGCAAAAACCGCCTCAAGCAAAGTGATGGTGGGCTGCCCAGCAACGTGGGCAAATACATTTGCTAACAGTCTCACACAGACGGGGCTCCTTTCTCTCATATGGAAAGCGCTCCAACGAGGCACTACAAAAAGGTGAGCAGTCCAGTAGGGGAAGAAATGAAGAGCCAAGGATACGCCCAGAGCTCACACGAAAGGCAAAGCCCACGGCTCTTGAACATTTGAATGGCGCTCTTGGCGAGAGACACGCGGGTTGACGGTGCACGGGTGGAATGCCTGCCTGTCAGCTCACCTTCGGCCTCGCAGCCGCACCGTTGGCCGAGCTGCGAGGACACCGGGACTCACGCGCATCATTCTACAGGGTCACAACCTCAGCAGAGAGCCACTGGGCAAAATCTCCCAGAACGACAAACACACATCCTTTGGCTCAGGGTCTCCATTCTGGGAAGTTTTCCGCCCACAGCGACATTGGGTCCCAGGTCACTGCAGCCCGGTTCCTGGGCTGGCCAGAAAGAAAATGCCATCTGGGGATGGTGCCAACCACACAGCAGGTCGCGTGACGGTGGAGACGATCGTGAGGAAGGAGGCTTCTGGGGTTGTGACATGGGGCCATGTCTGCAAGGAGGTGTCCAGTGAAAGGAGCCAGGCCCAGGGCATAGAGTGGCTCCTGCAGGCCTCTGGGAGCAGGGCGTGGGGCTGGCTCGTGGAGGGAGGGACCCAGGCCCCGGGCGCTCGGTGCCTTTGGTTGGGGTGGCAGGCTGCCTTCCTCGGTGCGCTCTGGGTCCTGGTTGAGCTGTGTATTCTCGGAACCCCGTGTAGAGGGGAAGGGAGGGGGCCCCCAGAGCCAGGCCACCGGGTCCAGGCCTGGGGCGGGCGCTCTCGATGGGGGCAGCGCCTGGGGAGTCCTAGCCCGGGTTCATCAGCATCTCATTTGCATGTCCATTCATCCTCTCCCAGAATTCCCAGCCCCCGCCCCCACCCCGAAGTGGCTTCCTATCCTGGAGAAAGAGACCGGGCCTGGGTCCCCTTCCCAGTCCACCCCCTACTGCTCCTCCCCAGAGGGAAGGACAATGGGGGTGAGGAGGAGGTGGAGGAGGGGTCTGGCTGCCGGGCCTGGCTGGTGGGAACCATTGTGTGTGAGGCCCTGAGCTGTTTGCATAGCAAGTACCTTGGCTGCTGAATGGGAAGCAAGCATCCCAGGAATGCTGCCTAAGCCGCAGAGGGGCCTGCGCCTGGCCGGCCCCCACATCCTGGCTCAGCCTCTGGGTCTTCCTGTCATTCACACCTGTGGTGGCAGAGTGTAGAGAGGGCGAGACTGGCCAGCCACGGAAGGGAGCGACCCAGGGCTGCTAAGCGCAGTGGCCCAGGTTGTGCACTGCACAACACAGGTGCCCCGTGCACCCAGGCAGCCCTGCAGAGTCCCTGCTGACCTCAATGGCCTCAGCAGCAGAACCGGACAGACAGGCACCCTGCTCTCAGCCCATGGCAGGAGGGGCCTGGGGGGAGAGGGGGCGCAAGGAAATCTGGGGCTGTGAGGAGGGGGACGCCACTGTCCGGACCTGTGGGGTCTGGACCTGGTGCCGGCGTCCACCCTGCACACCGAGGGTGACTGCTGGCAGCTCGACGTCCTCACAAGGGGCCCTGGGGATGGGGACCTTGCCCCTGCCTCCTGTCTGTGAAGTGGGGTGCAGAAGGCCAGTGACATCAGCCCCCCAGAAACTGCAGCCTATGTGACTGGCACTGTCCCCGGACGAGTTCCTGGGCTTGTACTTTTAGGGGCAGGGACAACGGGCAGGAGGCGGGCTGTGGGTGAGGTTGGCACACAGCGGCTGGGTCGTGGGGGGCCTGAGGCAGGGAAAGGCCAGAGGGGCGCTGGGGGGCCCAGGCTGCACCGGGTCTGTCCCTCTCTGTCCTGCCCATGGGATGCCATGCTGTCTCCAAAGTAGTGGAAGTCATAGAGAGGCTGAGGGGTTGCAGGGCCCTGGCCCCAACCAGGGGCACAGACAGGCAGCACGCCAGCCGGGACCAGGGAGCCGATCGGGCCCCGATCCCCAGGTGGCTGCTTCCCTTGGGGACTGGACACAGAGGGATGGACATTCTCACCCGTTCCCACAGGACAGAAGAAGCACTGTCTGCCCTGCCACACACTTGCTGTGTGACTTTGGCCAGAGGCGTCCTGCTCCGGGCCTCAGTTTCCCATCTGGAGAATGGGCACGCCCACCGGGTCGCAGCAGGGCCCACGGAGGCTCTGGGCTTTGGCTCCCTGGAGGTGGCCCCTGGTTCCTGCCAGCATCGGAACAAGCCAGGAGGGCTCCCTGGCGGAGGCAGCACTGAGTGGATCGTGGACACAGGCAAGTGGGACAGGGTCTCTGGTGCTGGGAGGGCCAAGCTTCCCTTGTGAGGATGGGGAAACTGAGGCACAGAGCATGGCGGGGCCAAGGACGCCCATCAAGGGAGGGAAGGTGGGCTCAGGACCCTCTGGGGGAGGATGTTGGGCTCCAGCTGTCTGGGGGGCCGGGGCCCCAGTTTCGGGGCCTGACAGGAAGTGGGTCTTAGCCCAGCTCTGGCCCTGGCTCAGCTCCCGGGCCGCAGCTGGGTCTGGGCAACAGCAGGCAGAAGCGGGGTCCTGGCCGGGGTGAGGGGCCCGAGGGACGGGAAGGGCAGAGCGAGGGCTGTTCACCCGCACGGCCAGGCCTGGACTGACCCTTGGCCACCCCGGATGTGGGGGGGGCTCCCGCCTGGCCCCAGGCCTGGCCCCGCCTCTTCCTGCCTCCATGCATGCCCTCGGGGACACAGACCCCGGGGCCCCAGAACTGGACCTCACCTCTCTTCCCCGACACCGCAGGCCTGACTCGGAAGGGGAAACCGAGTCAGGTGCCCCCTCGGCTCGTGCACTTTGCAGCTGGAGCCCTGGGTTCAGTCCCTGCCCCCCACAGGTGCCCCTGGCCAGCTCACCTGGCTCCCTGAGCCCAGCTTACTCACCTGGGGGGCAGGGGCTGGGCCGGCACTCACCCCTGGGAAGGCGACCCCCACCCACTCATCCTTCTGATTTGTCAGTCGAGGGGAAATCCACAAACACAACGCCGCCTCTTTAAAGTGGTGGCCTCGGTGCAGCCACCACCTGTCAGGTGCTAGAGCCCCCCAACCCCCAAAGGACGCTGCCCGCTGCCCCGCCTGCCGGTCACTCCTCCCCGTGGGCTTGTCCCCAGTGGGCAGTTTGTGTCATTTCTTTCATGGAGCACAATGTTTCCAAGGCTTATCACACTGTAGCACAGGTCAGGATTTCATTCATTCACTCATTCATTCATTTTTCATTCATACATTCATTCTCCATTTTTTCACTTATTCTTGTTCATTCATTTATTCATTCTCCATTCATTCATTCTTCATTCATTCATTCATTCATTCATACATTCATTCTCCATTTGTTCACTTATTCTTTTTTTTTAATATATTTTTTTTTATTTATTTTTGACAGAGAGAGAGAGAGAGAGAGAGATACAGAGACAGAGACAGAGAGAGAACTGAACTGGGGGAGCTCCCAGCTCAGCATATGGTTCCGCACGGGCCGGGGCCGGGATTCGATCCCCGGTCCCCGGCGCTGCAAAGTGAGCGCTCAACCCACTGAGCCATCCCGGCTTCCCCTGTTCACTTATTCTTGTTCATTCATTCATTCATTCTCCATTCATTCATTCTCCATTCATTTGTTCATTTATTCATTCATTCTTCATTCATTCATTCATGTATTCATTCTCCATTTGTTCACTCATTCATTAATTTTTCATTCATACATTCATTCTCCATTTGTTCATTTATTCTGTTCATTCATTCATTCTCCATTCATTCTCCATTCACTCATTAGTTCCTTCATGCTGAAGGAAAAGCCTCAGCCTGTCCCTACCAGGTCACATGTCCCCAAATGAGCTCACATCTGGGCTGCTGATGTTCCATTCCCCTCCCTCTGCCCTGTGAGGGCGGGGGGCCCACCCCGATTTTCAGCTGAGGTGAGACCCAGGCAAGTTAGATGAGTCAGTCACAGAGCAGGTCCCTGGGGCTCTTCCCCACCCGGCGGGGGGGGTGCACTTCCAGACTCGGGGACACTGCTGCAGAAAGGCCAGGCTGTGGCCCCCCTGCATGGGGCGCTGAGCTTCCTCATCTCCAGGAGGGGGTGGGGACCTGGCACCCCTGCATGAGGCTTGCCTGGGCCCAGCGGGAGTGAGGAGCTCAGCCACTCGCTCAGCCTGGCAATGACGTGCATCCTGTTCTGTCACAATCTTGAGATGATTGATGGGGAGAACGCCAGCTGGGCGGCCCTGGGGTGCGCCCGTCCCCACAGCACACGGCCTTTCCCAGCCTGCTCCCCAGCACCTCGGAATTTAGTCTTCTGCAAAAAAAAAAAGGGGAGACAGGGACACTCTGGCCCAGAGGCAGAGATGCACTGGGAGGCCCCTCCCCAGCCGTGTCAGGGCAGGGGGGCTGGTTTCCAGAAAGGCCAGGGGCCTTGGGTGGGGCTCCCGGGATCCTGGGGGGCTCTCCAAGGGAGATGCTATGGAGGTGCTGCCCCTTTCTCCTTTGGGAGACAAAGGGAGAAGCAAGCACCCCATCGTGTCCCAGACTCCTCGAGGCCAGGGGGCCCCACTTACAGCCCAGGCCCTTCACCTCTGTGCGGCAGCAAGGGCCGTGGCAAAGTGAGACCCTCCCCCCAGGAAGTCCCTGGAAGCTCCAAGTAGTTCATAAAATTCCAGGTGACCCCGCGCCCTGGCTGTGGCCGGGGTGGCCTGGATCCAATTCTGCCTCTGCCCTTTTCCTTACCATGTGACTCAGTTTCCCCATCTTCTAACAGACGCGCCTCACAGAGTTGTGACAACGCATTAGGAAAAGTGAAAGCAGTGCCCACCAGAGTGAATGTGGGCCACTGTCATCCATGCCTCCCCCTGAAGAAGCCCTGGCCCGCCTGATTCCGGCCCCTAGGACCACCCCTGCTGTCCTTGGTCACCCTGGAAATGGGTGACCGTCCCCCGGCCCCACTGCAGACGCTGACCCAAGGGCAGGCCCTGGATCCCAGCCCCTGGGGACCCTGGCAGGGGGAGCGGTGTCCTGAGTCTGGCATGAAGGTCGAGCTGTAAATGACACCCTTTTGTAAGCTGGTCCCCACCACGGACTGTGACCCAGAGCAGAACGTGACAGGAACCCAAACTGCTGCTCTCCCACCACCGGGAGCATCTCAGCTTCAAGGCTTCGGTCCGCTCTGCGCTGAGAGCCCGGCGGGCGAAGGCGATGCTGCCCCCGGCCCTGTCCCCTCCTGTCGCATAGCAGGCAGGTCCCACGCTGTTGGGACTCCCACCGACATGGCCTGAACCACTGCACGTGATCCGATGAGCCCGCCGCGCGCCCCTGGCCCGGGTCCAGCTTCCCGCCTCCGTGTGACGGAGCCGGCGGGGCGTCCGAGCCGCTGGTCTGGACGCTGACGTCAGAATGTGAATGGGGCCCCGTCTGCTATGGAGACGGGACCGTCTGCAGAGCCTTCTGGAGCCGAGGGGTCACCCCACTCCACATCCCAGAGGCTCTGGGCACGGCTTACCCGCCCTCAGAGACACACGGGGCCAGGTTTGGCCCCGCCCCCACCGGGCCTCAGTTTCCCCGCGCACACCTATAGCTGTGAGGAGCCCACGGGGACAGTGGGGGGAGGGTGGGCAGGCAGGGCCACAGAGGGCCTCACCAGGGCAGCCTGGACCTCATCTGGGTCACCCAGTGGGCACCCAGCTCAGCCCAGGCGGTGGGGTCCCTGGAATTCACACATGCCAGGGCCCCGGTGGCAGGACCCTAAGCCTGAGAGCCGGCTCAGCGACGCAGGGGGTGGACACAGACACTCAGAAGTCATCATTTCCTGCCCATTCCAAACATTCTGTGAAGCTCTGTGACCCAGCCCTTTCCTTTCTCGCGGGGGCTCCGGCCCCCCGTGGACCTTCCTGTTTACGGCACCCCAGAGGCCGGGGGGGCTGGCTCCCAGAGGACACTCAGATTCCATTTCGATGAGGTCCCCCAGGGCCTGCGCAGCTGCTGGGGAGGGTTTGGGCGCCACCGCCCGTCTCACTGTAGACCCTGTGGCTGCCCCCGCCCCCCCGGAGCCCCTCCAGTGGGCCAGCCCCGCTGAGCTGTCCGCACACCCTCCGCAGCCCACAGGGGCCCTGCAGTGGGCCCGCAGCCCCGGCCCCCTCCTGCCAGGGGCCTGGCCCTGGGCTGTGACCGGCTGGTGCGGGCCCACGGCCTGTGCGAGGTGACCGCCCTGGAAGGCCGCAGCCCAGCGCCCAGGGTGCACGCCCCACGGGGCTCGGGGTGCCCGCGGTCAGTGCTTTCCGAGTCTGAATGCAAAGCTGGGGTCTCGGGGCCCCGGAGGACTCGCCCCAGTTCCAAGCGGTCCGTTTGGTTTGGGAGCTGATTGGTGACCCGGTGACCCGGGTCGGGGGAGGGTGCTGACGAGGAGCCGCTCAGCGTCTGAGGGTCAGGGTGCTGCGGGGCGGGGGCTCCGCGCCGCGGTGCAAACACACTGTCAGGGGCAGGCCCGGCCATGCGAACGACCCCACGCCCGACGCGGCGTCCAGTGGACGCTTCCCAAGGGGGCCTGGCGGGAAGGCTGAGCGCTTCATAATCCACCCAGAACCTTCACCCCACGCGACCGTTCCTGATCCCTGGACAGCCCGATGGGGAGAGTGGGGTGGGAAGACATCCCCATTTTCCAGAGGAGAAAAGTGAGGCTCAGAAAGCCAGCGTCGCTGCTCCGTGGTCCCCGAGCTGGGGAGGGGCAGATCGAGGCCTCATCCCCAGACCTTCTGTCAGTGAGGGAGGGGACAGTCTCCCAGGGTCATGTCCGGCTGGAGACCCCAGGGCCAGGTGAGGCTGTGGCCCAAGAGCAGGGCACCCGCCCAGGTGAGGCCCCCAGACCACACGGCACCTCCAGTGGCACCTTCCACTCTAACCTGAGTGTGTCCCCCATCTCAGCCTCCGGCCAGGGGTCCCTCCTGCCCTGGCATGGCGGGCAAGGTCGAAGCCACCCTGTGCCCCGGTCCCCTCCCCCGTGAGTCAGTGCAGCTGCCTGTGGGGGGTGAGTGGCCCCACTTTACAGGTAGAAAGGTCAGTGCAGGAGAGCTGGACCCGAGGGGGGGACGGCGAGAGCGTGTGGAGCCGCCGTGGCTCCCAGCCGGACCCCCAACCCCTCGTGGCCTCAGCTGGGGGCCCAGCAACGACCCGGCGGGGCTGGCTGCTTCCTGGTGGGCTTGTGGGCTGGGCGCAGGGCCGGGGGTCTCCGGGGGTCTCGGGTGCACACGCCGCGGCTCCGCTCCTGCCAGGGGGGATAGAAACTTTCTTTTGAGAGTACACGGAACCTGGGGCCCGGCGCTGGGGCCTCCGATTCCCGCGGCGAGGCCCCCGACAGGATCGTCTGGGCGCGGAAACACCTGCTGGGTCCCGGGACGGCGGCGGGTGCAGCTCCAGGAGGCACCAGCCGGGTCGGGTGCTTCCTGAGTGGAGCCCACGCCCTCCCCTCGCCTGGCTGCCCGGCCAGATGGCCCCTCTGGGCTCGGGCTGAGGAAGTGGGCACAGGGCAGGGTCTGCGGCTGGAGGGAGGGGGCCCATTGCTAGGCCCGGGTCCCAGGTGGCTGCTGGTGAAGCCCCCGGCCGGGCCGCGGTGAGCTGGGAAGGAAGTGGGCGTGTCAGCATCTGCTGGGACAGGCTCTGGGCCAAGGGGTCCGCTCGGAGCCCTGAGGTCACCGGCCACGGGGTTTGTGGGGCTGGCTTGGCTGCGAGCAGAGAGCAGCAGGAGTGGTGGGCCGGCCTCCCCGAGGGGTGGTGGCTGCCGTGGGGCCACCAGGCCTTCCCAGCTCCGGCCAGGTAGCGAGCAGCTCAGCCAGGGAGGCCCCGGGTGGTTATTCACGCCCCAGCTGGGCAGGCGGGCAGCCCCTTGTGCCACCCGGGGGGTTGAGCAGGGGGACAGGCCTGGGCTCATTCTGGCTGTGCTTCTGGCTCCCTGTCCACTCTGAGTGCTGCCCTTTCTCTCTGCGGCCTCGGTGTCCCCATGGTCTTGCCCAGCCCCACCCCCTACCCCCAGGAGCACGTAGTTGCCCATGGAACAGGCAAGCCCTGGAGGGTGAGTGGGACCATGAGGACAGCTTCAGGAGGGGCTGGGTCCAGGCGCTGCGGCAATGCCGTCTAGGCTGTGGCTCTGACCCAGGGCCCCCCGGGCTTCCCTCCCCACTGTGCAAAGGGGGCTTGTGTCCGCCCCCAGCTCGGCAAGAGGGCTCTGCACACAACCTGAGCCCCTGTCCTGGACCCCTGGGCCACAGGCCCACCCTCAGACTCAGAGGTCCAAGTACACGGGGAGGTGTCAGGGGCACAGCGGGCCCCCAGACCACAGCTGTCCACCCAGAGTGGACACTGAGCATCCACTTCATTCATCTCCTCCCAGTTCCCAGAAGCGAGTCCCTCCCACAGGTGAGGAGCTCAAGGCTCAGAGTGGGAGTGTCCCCCGCCTGTGGCCACAGGCTTGCTAGTGTGCAGCCGGCAGCTGATGTGGAGCCGGGAGTCCTGACCCCACGGCCCAGGGAGCGGCCCCCAGTTCTCACTCAGACTTCAGGGGCGACGCTGTCACCCCAGCCCCCTGGCTGATCTGCCAGGGGCCGCTGTCGGGCTTCTGGACATGGGGCACTTGCGGGGTCCTGGGGAGAGTGGAAATCCACAGGACGGACACAGCCTGTCACTCCCGGAGTCGGGCCTCCCCTGCGGCACACAGCGCTGGCTCTCTAACGTAGACTCGGTTCTTACAACGTGAATACACACGCTCAATGCAATGGGAACTACGACCAAGGAACGCGTGGGGACAGGGCCCCGATGGGCACTGTCCTCCCCGCTCTCCCCACACCAGGGCACCTGGGCCCGGCTCTGAGAGCCGTCACCCCCGGCTCTGCCTGGAGAGGAGTCTGAGGTCCAGGCAAGGGCGTGGATTCCAGGCCGGCCCACCCTGCCCGCCGTCTCCTGAGGAAGCCTCTGGCCTCAGGCCGGCCCCAGACGCACACAGTCCCCACTGAGCCTCAAGCACGGGCCGGCCAGGTTGGAGCCTGTTTGGGGACCGAGCACGCTCCGGTTTCAGCGCTGTGGCATTTTAGCAGAGGGCTGGCCCTGACAGGGGACATTTATGTCATCTCTTGGCCCTCTGTGTGGCTTGCAGCCAGGTGGACCAGGTGAAGAAACGCGCTTTCTTTTGCGTTCAGATACCTTCACTGCTCGGGCTCGTCTCCTGCGGCGAAGTAACAATGACCATGAACTCAAAGGCTACAGAGGACAGGACTTCATTCTCTGCCTGTTCCGAGGCCAGAAATTTGACGTCAGGGTGTCGGCCAGGCCGGCTCCCGCCGGAGGCTCCTGGGACGGTCCCCTGGCCGTTTCTCCCTCTTCTGCCTGCGGCTGGCAGTCCTGAGTCCTCCTGGGCATGTGGCCACCTCACCCCCTTCTCTGCCTGTGTCCAAATGTCCCCCTTCTCAGGACCTCAGTCGCGGGATGAGAGCCCACCCTAGGCCCGTCGGACCCCGTCTTAACGTATTACATCTGCAAGGACCCTCTTTCCAAATAAGGTCACATTCCACACGTTCCGGGGGAACCCCCAGCATAACTTGGAGACACACAATTCAAGTCATAACACCCATGGGCGGCAAGTGACATACCAGGGATGGCCTCCTGGCAGGCGGGCAAGCGCGGTGAGGAAGGCAGGGCCCCGGGCAGTGCTGAATGCGCCCCGATTTTAACGGAAGGACGCACCCACGCCTGCAGGTTCCCAGCACCGGCGTGCGCTGGCGGTTGTCACAGGCCCCTGGGCCCACGTGGTCGGTCAGGCAGGGCGGGCCCACAGCAGAGGTGTGCTGGGCGCCTCTGCCGGGATGTTCCCTGGACACCGCGAGGCCCGCTCCTGTCACCTCCCGAGAGGCCTGCTGCACTCTGCCCCCAGCATAACCCACACACTGCCTCCCTCCTGCCTTGAGCCCCTAGTGCCACCGACGAGGACCTCGACTTGGTCACTGTCCCCACCCCAGCACCTGGCACAGTGGGGAACCACCCCCCAGCCAGGGCACCCATCCTGCTCCACCGGGACCCCTTCCCTGCCTGCACCCCTACAGTAGCTGTGCTCGGGGGGGGGGGGGGGCTGGGTCATGCCTCAGTCTGGGCCCCGGCCGGGGGCAGCGGGGCCGGGGCCGGGCCGATGGGAGAGGTCGGGGCACAGGCCCCGGGTCTGTAACCGCTGGCGGGAGTCACAGTGAGGGGCCCGGGCCCAGGACAGACGTGTGGATGGACAGACGAATAGGCCGCTGCAGCCTGTAACTCGTCTGGTTCCCAGGACCAGCCGGCCCTCCGCCCAGCCCGGCTCGGCTCCCCAGAGCTCCCAGGCTGTGGGGGCTGCAGCACAGGGGTCCCCATACCCAGGGCGTCTGCCTCTCCCCTCCACTTCACTCCAAGACTCGACAGTCTAAGTGAGCGGCAGACGCTACTACGGCCACACGCAAGATGCCCCACTTTGGAGAAGGGAGGACAGACGCCCCCCATGAGTGAGGGCCCCAGGGAGGGGCAGGGGGTGCATGTCACATCCATCACAGTGGCCCACCTCCCCTGGTGCCCTGCACGGAGGGGCTTCCCAGCTCGCTCAAGGTCGCTGAGGGGGGCCACCTGCCCCCTGTCCCCCGTCCCTGTCACCCCTGCCCAGCCCCCACCCGCAGGTAATGGGAACCACAGGGAGAGAAACCAGGGAGGCCCTTTGCCCCCCAGCCTCATGGGGTGGCCTCGAGTTCCCCGCACAGACCCTGCCATGCGTGTGGGTCCCTTGGCTGAGCACCAGCATCCTGGACCAAGAGGGGCGGTGGCCGCGGGCTCCCATGTCCTGCAGCCCAGCTGGGGTCCTCGGGGCCTGCCCCCCGCCAGCCCCCAGGAATGTGACATCTAATCCAGCAGGACGACCTGCGTCCTCCGGGTGCCCCTGGGCTGACCCGTCTGATTTACGAGCTGCAAAGACCCTCCGGCCGCAGCCGGGGGTGGGGGCAACCTTGGACAGCCCCCACCCCAGAAGCCGGCTCCTCCAGCCCCGGCTTCCCTCGCCGAGTTTCGAAAATCACGGCACCAAATGTTTGCCAGCGAAACACTGATGGAGATGATAAGAGGGCTGGAGAGGCCAAGGAAGAAAGAGCCGAGGCCGGTTACAAAACCCCTCTGCCCCGCCTGCAGGAGCCCCGCGGCAGGCTCGGCCGGCTGGCATGCGCCACCAAAGTGCCTGTTTTTATTTAAATGGCCCAGAGCGAGTCCCCGACTAAACTAACATTCCCACGCCAACACGCAGCAGCGCCTGCTGGTCCGCGGCAAGTTTCTTCCTGAGCCGTCAAGGCAGAAGCGGAGGCGGGTTCTGGTCTTACTTCAGGAGTGTCAGGGTTTCCTTCCCTGTCCCCGGGAGACTTGGAAATGCCTCACAGATGTGCCGGGTACCCGGGAAGGCCTGCGCTTCTGGGGAACAGGACTCCCTGTGCGCCCTGAAACCCCAACCCCCATTTCCAAAGCCCCTTTCCCCTTGGACGGCGGGCCGTGGGGGGAGTGTGGGGGAGGGCGGGAGTTCTGAACATGTTTTAAGTGCGTCTGGAGCAAATGGGAGAAACCGCGAGGACTGAGCCTTCCCACGGGCGGGGGGCTGGGGCCCAGGGCCGGGAGCCCCACCAGGGGGAGGGGAGCACGGCGCGTGGGGGTGGGGGGCGGTCCGCAGGAGCCACGGGCCCCCCGTCTTGAGCAGTTCCTGCTGGGGCAGAAGGGTTCTGCTGTGGGAAGCCTCGATCCTCCCCGTAAAAATAGAAATGGATGTTTAAAGGGAAAATTTCAGCTATTTTTAACCCCAGAGAGAAAGAAAGGGAAGGAAGATAGGGAAGGAAGGGGGGAGGGAGGAGATAGATGGAAGGGGCGGGGCCGTGCTGGCTTCTCCGGGAGTGACTCAGGCCTGTGAAGGGCCCGTTTGTACCCGAGCCCAGGGGGTGGGGTCCAGCAGTTTCGTCCCCTGGGGCCCTTTCTTTTTGGAGAAAGTTCTGAGCTACACAGCCTGTAGGGCCAGGCAGGGTGGGAGCACCCAGGGCCTAATCCTCCTGGGAGCACCCCCCCCCAACAAGCTCTGTAGGGGTCCCAGGATCTATGGAGGTCGGGGGGCTGGTGTGGGCAGACCTGGGTGTCCGCTGGGCTCCCCAACCCTGCTGTGGGGTGGGCATCAGTGGGCACGCCATAAAATGGGCATGGTGACACCTTCCCTGCCAGGGCCGGACCCCTCGCAGCCCCTGCCTGAGCTCTGAGCTCAGATGACACCTTTGAGTCCATGCCCCTGCCACGTCCCCCTCCACGCAGCCCCCCGGCTCCGGGCATGCCTGGCCCGCTCGCTTCTCGGCAGCCCCACCCCCACCCCATCCCCCCAACCGGCGTGGCACCCTGGAGACCCCAGCCCTGCCTTTCCTTCCCTGAGGCTGCCAGTCTCCCTGGGGCACCCAGAGGTGACCACTGAACCCCGAGGGACCGACCCCAGGCCCAACTCAGCCCAAGCTCCATGGGCAGCCGCGGAGGAGGCCCAGGCTTCTCGGGATGCGGGAGCCATGCTTAGGGCCACCGGCGTGGGGTCTGCACTGAGCCGTCCCGGGGCTGCTGGGGAGAGGCAGGGGGTCTCGGAGCCCTGAGCGGCCAGGAGAGGACAGGCAGACGGTCACTGTCAGGGCGGGCACTGCTCTGACCACCTCGAAGCCCATTTCTCAAAGGACAAGTACCAGGTGCTCGGCCCTCAGAACCCACCCAGCCAGGCCTGGGCGGCTCACCTGCTGCAGAGGCTGCCCGTGGGGAACGTGCCCGGGCAGCACCCTCCCCAGCTCCGTGCCTGCGTCTGGGGCGCTGACCCTCCTCCCAGGCCTCGTGGGCAGCAGAGGGGCTCCCGGCCAACGCTTGCCCTGGCCCGGAGCTGCCAAGAGACCTCAGGGCTCCCTCGGGACCTCTGTGGGACACAGGTGGACGGGGTCCCCTGTCGGGGCAGGATGGTGCAGAGCCCCAGCCTGTGGGTTCGGTTGGGGACCCAGGACACGGTAGGACCAGTGTTGGGAGTGGGGAGGCTGAGGGACTCTAGGGTGGCTTCCTGGAGGAGGTGAAGGCCAAGGAGGGACAGGTCAGTTCAACAGGAACAAGACACACAGACTGCGGAGCTGGGGGGCTGAGCCAACGCCGGCGGTGACCTGGGGTGCAGGGAGCAGATCCCCCATCAAGCCCAGGGGGTCCCTGCAGGCGTGAGACCCCAATCTCCCTCCTGAGAACGAGGGGTGCCCTGCGAGGTCGGCCTGGACTGACTCGCCCTCAGAAGGGAGAAAGCCCCCCCACACCCATTTGCTCACAGGGTCCTGGCCGTCCACCTGCAACAGCCCCCACGGCCACTCAAACCACGTCTCCGGGGAGTGCTCCAGGCAGCCTGGAGCGGGGAAGCGGCAGACGACGTCACAAGTCACTTTGTTGAGGAGGAAGCTGAGACCCGGGGGGCTGGGATGGGAACTCGGGGGGCTGCGATGGGAACTTGGGGGGCCGCGATGGGAACTTGAGGGGCCAACCTGTCGGAGCCCAGTGCCTGCCGGGCCCGGGCCTGGCTGTGGCAGACAGGGGCTGGCACTCCTCACCAGGGCGGGCGCACCCCCTTCCCACGCCCCCCACGCACCCAGCCCCAGCCCCTTCTGGTCTTCCTGGGGCCTCCTCTGCCCCGGCTGCCCATGGGGAAGCCCAGGCGGCCGGTGGCATGGGTGCTGGAAGCCGGTGGCACTGTCGTGTGGGCTGGCAGAGGAGAGCGGGCACGGCTAGGCAGACCAGACGAGCCCCCAGGGCTGTGCCTTGGGCAGGGTGACAACCTGCTCCCAAGCCTGGGCTGACAGTCTCCGCTTGGGGCCTGGGGCCGAGGGGCAGAGACGCAGGGCTCCAGTGGACGACAGCACAGGCCCGTGGCTCCGGGAGCCGTGCCCGGCCTGCGCGGCTCGAAGCCTTCAGTCCGTCTGGGGAGAAGAGGGGGAGGTGGGGTGCAGAGCCCTGAGTCTGTGAGCTGGGGAGCGGGTCCCTCCCCTGCCCCTCCTCCAGGCTCCCATGGCCGCTGTCTAAACATCTCAGCTCGGGGAAGCCGGGAGGGCTCAGTGGGTTAGGCGCTCACTTTGCAGCCCTGGGACCGAGGATCGAATCCCGGCCCCGGCCCGTGTGGACCCATATGCTGAGCTGGGGAGTGCCCCCAGTGCAGTTCTCACAGGGGCGAGACCCCGGCCCAGCTCCTGCCCTGTGCAGCCCCGCACCCACCTGTGGAATGAAACTATGTGGAAAAACCAATGATGTGCAACTATGGAGACTGTTCTGGGCCCTCCCCCTGCTCTCTGTCTCTGTCAAAAATAGTAAAAATACATCTTTAAACATCTCAGCTCGTCCACACTCCTGCCCAGGCCGGGCTCTGGTCAGGGACGCTCCCGGGGCAGCTGCCTGGCTGTCCCTCTAGTGCTCACAACAGCATCCCAGCGACCACCAGGGCGGCCCTGCAACAGGTGTGCGGAGAGGGGCGAGCCGGGGTCCGGCCCCCAACTCTGCCCACCTCTCTGGGCCTCCCTGGCAGGGGTGGCTCGCCAGTCTCCGGGTTCCCCGCAGTCCTGTGGGGTCCCCTGCCCCTCACCAGGCTGGGTCCCCATCCACCCTTGAGGCTACCCCCTGGCATCCACCTACTCCAGGAAGGCCTTCAGGATTCCAGGCTGGGTGGTTGCACCTCCTGCCACGGTGGTCACCCCCCGTGTTGGGGGGGCAGTCTGACGGTCCCCAATGTGAGGCCATGAACCCTGGTTCCCTAAGGCTGGGGCAGGCATTTCGAACGCCCAGCGCTTAGCTGGCCTTGGCACGGGATGCCCAAATCTGGCATCGCGGCGGCGGAAATGATCCGGAAGGAGCACGTGGGAAGGGCCGGGGTGCGGGGCACTAGCAGCCCGTGGGTCTCACCCCCGCGCTTTGCGGGGGCACCTTGGGCGGGAGGGGCGCGAGAAGGGGCAGGACGGCGACTGCGGAGCGTCTGGAGGCGGGTTCCTCCTGGGGGAGCTGGGGTGCAATCCCTCCGGCCAGGCTGCCCCCTCCCAGAGGCCCCCTTCAGATGCCGCGCCCTCCGGGTCAGGGCCCCGGGCAGTTTACAGCCAGGGGTGTGTGGCCTCGGTCTCCCGGAGGATTAAGGCTGTGGCCAAGGGGCTTCTGGCGGGGGCTCCCGGGCGCACCCACGGGTGCGAGGCCGTGACTGCTCCCAGGGCCCGGTCCCAGGCCCGGGGCCGGCCGCTTGTCCCCGCCTCCCGCAGAGCCCCTTCCGCGTCCGGCCCTCGCCTCCAAAGCTATGGAGATGCAAATGGTGTCAACGGTCGCCGAGCCGGCGACAGCCAGAGCTGGCTCCTTCCGCAGCCCCGGACCAAACTTTTGACCTCTGAAAACTTCGGGACGAGAAAGCAGTCCCTAGGGTCGGCTGCTGCGGTCCCCAAGCCTGCGGGGCCCGGGCGCCGCACGCGCGCCCCGGATCGTGGAAGCGCTGGGCTGGCCGGGGCGCGCGCGCAGGGGCGCGGCCGGGGAGGGGACCAGGGGTGCAGAGCGA
>PVKE010016038.1:15800-32687 GCA_004027555.1 Craseonycteris thonglongyai
GGCCGGGGAGGGGACCAGGGGTGCGCAGCGATCGGCGGGGCCGGGACCCGGGGGCGGGGCCGGGCCACGAGGGGCGGGGCCTGGACCCGGGGGCGGGGCCGGGGCCCGGGGGGCGCGGCCGGGGAGGGGACCAGGGGTGCGCAGCGATCGGCGGGGCCGGGACCCGGGGGCGGGGCCGGGCCACGAGGGGCGGGGCCGGGACCCGGGGGCGGGGCCGGGCCACGAGGGGCGGGGCCTGGACCCGGGGGCGGGGCCGGGGCCCGGGGGCGGGGCCGGGGAGGGGACCAGGGGTGCGCAGCGATCAGCGGGGCAGGGCCACGCGGGGGGCGGGGCCGGGACCGGGGGGCGGGACCGGGGGCGGGGCCGGGACCCAGGGGCGGGGCGTGCCGCTGCCAGGAGTCTCACTAGTGCCTGGGCCGCGGGAGGGAGCGCAGGGGCGCGGGTGGCGGGCGCGGCTCAGCGAGGGGGACAAACCGGGGCGTGGAGCCGGGGCCGGGCGGCCACGAGCGCCCAGCGCCCCCCGCCAGCCAGGAAGGCGAGGACCGCGGCTGGGCTCGCCCAGCGCGCCGCGGGTGCGCCCGATCCCCGCCGGCCCGGCGCAGCGGGCAGCGGGCGCGCAGGCATGCCGCCGCTCCTGGCGCCCCTGCTCTGCCTGGCGCTGCTGCCCGCGCTCGGCGCACGAGGTAGGCGCCGCCCGCAGACTTTGCGCGCCCTTCGGAAACTTTGGCTGCGCCCTGGGCGCGCGCCCGCGGCGGCTGGGAGCAGGCGGCCGGGCTGGGTGGGGAGAGGAACACCCCGAGGCTGGAGCTGGGGGGGAGGGGCTGACCCCCTCGCGCCGCCTGGAGCCGGGCTTGGAGCCGGCGTGGGGCGCGGGGCCCCCGGAGGGCTCGCCGTTCCCTCGGCGCGCATGGGGCTCGCCGCCGGGGCAGGCGCACTGCCCACTGCTTTTCGATTTGAATCGAGCTGGTTTTGGTTTCCTGTTGCTTTGGGGGCCGTTTGCCTGTTTTTCTTTCTCTCTGGCCCGCGCCAGGGGCGGATGTTGGCGCACGGAGTGTGGGGTCCGGGGCGCCGCGTTCGCCGTCACGGAGCCGCGCCACCCGGCCGGGTGTGGGGCGCGCGGCGGGCCCGGCCTACCGGCCCTTTTAGGAGCGAGGGGCGCGGACCCAGGACCCAGCGGTCCCCGGGCTCCTGGGCGTCCCGTGGGCCAGGGTCTCCTCCCCACGCCCGGTCGCTGCCCCCAACCCGGGCTCACCGACAATCTGGCGGGTGGCAGGGGGGTGGGAGACTTTCCCTCTGCGGAGTTCAAGTTTGAAAGTGTTGCCTGGTGGGGAGTGGGACGTGGGGAGGGGCGCCGACTGCTCTCTTCACCTGGAGGGGGTCTTGGAGGAATCCAGGGGTGATTAGCTGAGTTCCCTGAAAGTTGGAGGGGAGCATTAGCTCCCCACTTCCAGAAGGTAGAGTTTCCATGTCGTGCCCCTGCCCAGCCTCGGTGCCGGGCACAACCCACACAAGCCCTGGTAGGATGGGGCTTGATTAATTGATCGCTTCTGGGGAAGGGGGTCAAATTCCTCCCAAATGGGGCATCTGCATCCTCCTGTGGGGAGGGAGCCCTGAAGGTGCCCCAGGGAGCAGGTATTGGGTGTCAGCGGAGGCGGGGCCCGGTCCCCAGGGTGCAGTCCCCGTGCCCCATGGGGCCGCCCTGGCACCACAATGAGCTGCCCTGATTCCTCGCCGGCCGGCGCTGTGCAGGCGGGTGGGGCGGCTGGCCTTGCAGCTGTCGCATTTTCCCACGGCCAGGGAGCACAGGGTGGCCACCCCCCAGCGCCGCCCCCTTGCAGAACGTGTTTGAACAGCAAGACGATCCTGGTGGCTGGATAGGGGCCCCCGTCCAGCCGGGCTCCCCAGGGAAGACGGGGCGGGGGTGCGGTGTTGGGGAGAGTGGCCCGGGGGCCCCCTCAGCTCCTCTCCACGGCCCTCCAGGTGGCACTTGAGGCCACTCCCCACTTTGAGCATGACCTGTGCACCTGCCACTCAGCCAGCCTGCTCCCCGCCCCCTCCCCCATCTCTGACGACAGAACTCCGGGCAGAATTTGAAGCCCCTGTTTGAATGGGCTTCATTCCGGGGGGAGGGGGCTCCCTGAGGGCCCCTGGCCCCAGCGTCCCTCGGCAGAGCCTCCGAGGAGAGGGGGGGCCGTGTTCCTTGGGGTGGGGCATCCCCGGGGAGGCGGAGGCTCTGGTCCCTCCGAGGCTGACCTCTCCTCGCGCCCCTCCCCAGGCCTGCGATGTTCCCAGCCCGGCGAGACCTGCTTGAACGGCGGCAAGTGTGAGGTGCACCCCAACGGCACGGAGGCCTGTGTGTGAGTATGCGCCCTGGCGGGACCTGCTGCTCTTGTCGGGAGCAGAGCCCCTGCCTTGTGCCGTGGGGACCGGCAGGGGCAGAACACTGGGCCATTGTCCTCTGGAGATGGCCCAGGAGGCTGGGCGCTGTCACGTGCTACTTTTATTGGACAGAGTCTGGCAATTACTTAATCAGCAGCAGTTATGCTGCGTGTGGAGCTGGTCTGGCCTCTGGGAGTTTGAGCACTCCTTTGAGGTCCGCTTCAGGCTCCTGGGGTGCTAAGTGGGAACCCCCGCACCCCGTTTCCTTTGAAAGTCCCTGAGAAGCAATGGACGGGCCAGGGAGGCTGTGGACCATTTATAGAGGCCCAGTCCCACCACCCTGCCAACTGGGGAGCACCTTCTCGGGCAGGTGGGCACCTCCTCAGGCAGGTGGGCGCCCCCTCCTGGCAGGTGGGAGCCTCCTCCTCTTGGCAGGTGGGCACCTCCTCTGGGCAGGTGGGCGCCCCCTCTTGGCAGGTGGGAGCCTCCTCCTCTTGGCAGGTGGCCACCTCCTCTGGGCAGGTGGGCGCCCCCTCTTGGCAGGTGGGAGCCTCCTCCTCTGGGCAGGTGGCCACCTCCTCTGGGCAGGTGGGCGCCCCCTCTTGGCAGGTGGGAGCCTCCTCCTCTGGGCAGGTGGGCGCCCCCTCTTGGCAGGTGGGCACCTCCTTAGGCAGGTGAGCGCCCCTTCCTGGCAGGTGAGCTCTGGCAAGTGGACGCCTCCTCCTCTGGGCAGGTGGGCGCCCCCTCCTGGCAGCTGAGCTCTGGCAGGTGGGCGCCCCCTCCTGGCAGGTGGGCGCCTCCTTAGGCAGGTGGGCGCCCCCTCCTGGCAGGTGGACGCCTCCTTAGGCAGGTGGGCGTCCCCTCCTGGCAGGTGGGCGCCCCCTCCTGGCAGGTGAGCTCTGGCAGGTGGGTGCCTCCTCCTCTGGGCAGGTGGGCGCCCCCTCCTGGCAGGTGGGCGCTTCCTTAGGCAGGTGGGCGCCCCCTCCTGGCAGGTGGGCGCTTCCTTAGGCAAGTGGGCGCCCCCTCCTGGCAGGTGGGCGCTTCCTTAGGCAGGTGGGCGCCCCCTCCTGGCAGGTGGACGCCTCCTTAGGCAGGTGGGCGCCCCCTCCTGGCAGGTGGACGCCTCCTTAGGCAGGTGGGCGCCCCCTCCTGGCAGGTGGGCGCCCCCTCCTGGCAGGTGGGCGCCCCCTCCTGGCAGGTGAGCTCTGGCAGGTGGGCGCCTCCTCCTCTGGGCAGGTGGGCGCCCCCTCCTGGCAGGTGGGCGCCCCCTCCTGGCAGCTGAGCTCTGGCAGGTGAGCGCCTCCTCCTCCTCTGGGCAGGTGGGTGCCCCCTCTTGGCAGGTGATGCCTCAGAGAGAAATGGACTGTTTCAAAGCTACACCCACCCTTCCCAGCCCTCTCCTCTGTGGCCTCAGATGAGGTTGTGGGCGAGAAGTTGGAGCTCACCTTACTGGCTGCACCCCCTCCCCTGCTTGGGGGGCGTGCACCTGCTGATGGTCTCTGTCCTGGCATCTGCGGCTCCGCCCCTGATCCCCCTAAACTAACCTCTGGCTCTTGTCCTTCCCTGGCCCTGTGTCCTCAGCTGTGAAATGGGCGAGCTTTGGGGGCCGGGGGAGGTGTGCATGCCTGCAGTCTCCTGCGGGAATCCCAGCCGGCCCGGGGAAGCTGATGCCCTTCAACTTGAGTTCCTCCCTGGTGGGAACAACGCGGAGGTGCTGGCCGGCTGGGGGGAGAGGGCCCCCGCCTCCCAGGGCGAGGTGGCTCCGCAGCCCGCCGGCGCGCCCTCATTCCGGCCGCGCAGGGCCCATTCCCTTGGCAACCCCAGCCAGTGGGCAAGCAGCCCCTCCGCGGCCCCCAGCCCCCCACCCCGAAGCCAATTAAGCAGGTCTGTGAGCAGTTTAGTGGACAAAGCGGATTGTGTCTTTGTCAGATGCTAATGAATGCACACTATTTTTTTTTTTTTTTGCTTTTTGGGGGCCTTTCTCTTCTGCAGAAGCCTCACCGACGCTTGATGCCCTAAATCTTGTTTCCTTTCATTCAGAGACCGACAGCTGGGATTCAGTGGAAGTGCAGCGGCTATTGTTGGGGGAGGCGGATTAATGCTGTGTGATTAATTATGCGTGGCTTCCCAGAATGCATAGCTCCCTCCCCGCCCGCCGGCTTCTGCCTGGGGATGGTGTGTGTGTGAGAGTCTTCCTACTTCTGCCCAGGGTTTTGGGAAGACAGGACGGGGTGCTGAGCTGGGGAAAGTGGGCGTAGTGTCTCCTCACCAGGGAGTAGGGAAAGCCTGCCCCAGAGGACGTGGGGGTCTCCCTGGTCCAGAGTGGGGGGTGCTCAGCCCCTCCCTGACATCGGGGTCAGACACTTCAAGGGGACAGAGCCAGAGTCTGCGGTGCCCTCCCACCCCCACGCCTGGCTCCTTGGCAGCCCAGGCAGCCCACGCGGGGCCACCAGCCAGGGTCCGGGCCTTGTGTCCTCCTGGGGGCCAGCGCTCCCACCCCCCTTGGCGGGAAGCCTGCCTCAGTCCGGCCTGGCACGGGGCCGAGCTCAGCCCACAGAGGCCCCATTGTGCGCACCCCGCGGATCCACTTGGAAGGCCAGCGGAAGCGGCGTCCGCACAGGCCCCCACCTCTGGGCGGCACCGAGTGGGAGTGGAGGGGCCGGAGCAAGGACGGGCCCCCAGCCAGGCCCAGGTTCAGGCCCACCGTGCCCGCCGCTCTGGGCCCACCGATCCCCGGAGGCCCTGGGAGGCCCCGGGCGGGAGGCCCAGCCTAGCTGGCTGGGGGTGGGGGGCCAGGACACCTCCTGTCCGTGAAGTTACCAGGGTGCGGGCTTACGGGACCCCACCGGCTTGGGTGTGAACCCCAGCGCTGCAGCCCCCGGCGGACCCTGGGAAAGCGAGGACTTGGTGCGGGTTTGCTGGCTTCCCCATGACAGGGCGTGGGTCACAGTGTCCTGGTGCCGGGCATGCTGGTACCTGGTGAATCACGCTTCCACCCTGAAGAGAAGGAACTTGCCCCAGAAGCCGCTAGTCAGGTGGCCTCAGGGCTCAGGGTCGGAGAAAGGTTCTGGTCCGTGCAGAGGCCTCCCGGGAAGTCCCAGAGGCCGGGAGGAAAGGCTCCCTGCACGTCTCCCCATGTCCCCGGGTGTGGTGGCCACAGGTGCTGGGGTGGGAGGCTGGTGGCCGGAGGGCCGGCCATGGGGGGTCACTGCGGCCCTCTGCCCGTCTCCAGCTTCTGAGCTGCCCCCTCCGTGTTGCGGGGGCTACTGACGGGGGTTTCCCTTCTTTCCTTTCGATGCGGGCAGTGGGGAGGGATGGAGGGACTATGGCTCTGGGTGAACGTGCGTTCTTCTTGGTCCCAATGGCCTGTGAGACTGCCCAGTTCCAGACTGGGAGCTGAGGCCCCCGGGTGACTGAGAGACTGACCCCCCCAGGCCTGTGGCGTCCTGGCGGCCACGCACATGGGGTACACCGTCACGCCCCGAGCACGGCAGGGAGGTCCAGGCGGCGGCAGGCGGCAGTGGGCTTCGGCGTTGGAGCGTCCTGTGTTTGAGGCCTGGCTCTGCCGGCTGCTGTTGGTGACCTCGGGCCACCAGGCTCCCCTCGGGGAACGCGGTCCCCTACACGACTGGTCTCGGTGGTGCAGGCGGGGGCAGTGGGCACTGGGCCAGGCCGCTCCCTCCCGCCTTCTCCTTTGCAGCTGCCGCTGCCGGTTTCAGGGTCCCCATTCTTGAGTGTGGAGTTAGCTACTGAGTCAGTGCAGAGACCCCAAAGGGGGCTGCTACGTGGGGAGGGTTTCATCTCCCCCACCCAGCAGCCCTCATGGGCGCCCACTGGGTGCTGGGTTTTGCTCCTGGTATCGGCACAGTGGCTCAGGTCAGACCAGCCCCTGCCCGCGTGGGGTTGGCTCTCTAGTGAGGGGGCAGCAGAGGCGCGTGTGGGTGGAGGTGAGCCCAGCGGGTGGGGAGCTCCCAGCCCCGTAATAACCTGTGAGCACAGACAGAGAGGCCGGCGGGAGCACAGAGAGGGCGCTGCGCGGCCCCTGAGTCACACAGCACAGAGCAGTGCCGTCCCTGTTCCTGCCTCATGTGTCCCTGACTACCGCCCGCCCTGGCCCTTTCTTCGAGGAAGCCGGGCTGAGGCTGCGACTTCCCTTTAAAAGAGGAGGTTCAGAGGTTCAGACGGGAAGTGGCTGGGCCCGCCGCCCGACTTCAGAGGGACGGAACGGAACGTCAGGCCTCTCTGTCACCTGGCCTGGCTGTTTCCGTTGAGTCACCTGCGCGGGTCTTGGGTGAGGCCTGCGGGGAGGAGCAGGGAAGCTTGTACCCGCACCCCGAGGCTGAGAAGGAGACAGGCCCCTGTAGGACCTCAGCCACTTCGGGAACTTGGGGTTAGAACAACACAGGTCACGTGCCCAGTGTCACCTCGACAGTCCCACCCACTCACTTCCCCCGTGGGGACACGTCAGGGAACACGCCGTCATCCAAGAAAGGTGCCTCTCGGGCCAGGCCCTGCCCCTGAGCAGCAGCCAACGTTTTTTCCCATTGAAAAAAAATAACGATCATATTTTCTAGAAAGAGAAAAAAAACCGCCCTTAGCAGGAAGGTGGTGGGGGCAGGGCAGACCGCTGGCCTGGGGAGCAGCACTTCAGCAAAGGCCCAGCCGGGTCTGGGGGGGCGGGACCCCCCCACAGGGGAGGGGGCCCACAGGAAGTGACTGCTCTCCCCCCCCCCCACGTGCCAGGCCGCAGCCCGAAGGCCCCGTGGGAGCCGAGCCCGGCTCCCTTCCTGGGTCCCTGCGCCTCTGGTGGGTGGCCGTGGAGGACAGATGGGGCCCGCTGCACGGGCCAGGCAGGGCTGAGGGGCTGCACCCTCCTGGGTGGGCAGGACTCCTTTCCTGTTTCACGTCAAGTCTATAAATAGTGGGAGGATGTGGCTGAGCAGAGCTGATCGAGCGTCTAGATTGCTTTTCTCCGCGACGGGACGGTAATGACTCCACGCACGCAGCCGCTTGTCTGGCTCAATAAACTCCGGGCAGGCGGGGCGTTCCCCTGGCCGCCGCCCCGTGCGGGCGGGCGCTAGCTCTGCCCAGTTTACAGGCGGGAAACTGAGGCTGAGTCGGGGAGAGGCCAGCCCGGGGGTGGGGCTCTGAGGCCAGCTTGCGTCAGCGCCGCCTTGTGCCGGCGGGTCCAGCACTTCCCAGACGCCTTAACGAGTGGCTGGCTTCAGGGCACCGGGGGTTGGGAGCGTTTGATGGTTCTGAAGGCCCCTCCACCGTGAAGGCTCTAGATTCCGAGCCGGCCTGGCTCCGGTGGGCCGTGCCCCACGCAGACCTGCGTCTGCTCCCCGGGCCCCAGTTTTGCCCTGTGTACAGGGGTCATTGGTTAGGTGGCCCTGAAGCTTGCTTCCTGTGTCCCAGCTGGACCCTGAGCAGGTGCCCCGGGAGGTGGGGGGCTGGCCGGAGGAGGTGGGGAGTCAGGCTCGGCTGTGCGGCAAGGCGGGTTCTGCCAGTCTGGGGCAGCCCTGGGCCCCCCTGTGGGGATGCACCTGCTGGGCAGGGGGCACTGATTGACAGCCCTCTGGAGGAGGGGCGGGCTGGCCGGCGGGCAGAGGAATGCCCTTTTCCCAAGTGACCGTCTCCTGGCTGGTCCCAGAGGCCTGCCCACCCCGCCCGCCCTCCGAGAACACGGGGGAGTGGACGCCTAGATTTAGGGGGGAGTGGTATAGACGTGGGTCTCTTGGTGGTAAATCACACACCGTGAGATTGGCCACGTTAGCCGCTTACAGTGCACGATTCAGTGGCATTCAGTGACATTCAGTGATCTAATTCCGGGACCTGTTCACCACCCCCGTCAAGCAAGCACCCCGTTCTCCGCCCACCCCCCACCTCAGCCCCTCCCGGCCCCTGGCAAGCCCCCCTCTGCTTTCTGTCCCTGCACGGGCCTGTTCTGGACACTTCCTGTGGATGCACTCACAGGGTGCAGTCGTTCATGTCGGGCGTCTGTCACTGAGCGTGTCCCCTAGCTCCCCGCCTGCCCCCTGCCCCCGGCTGGGTCAGCACTTCAGTCCCTGGAGACCGCAGGGGACTGGCTGGCGGTGGGTGCCAGCATCCAAGGCCGGCAGAGGTGGGGTGGGTGGCCGAGGCCTGGAGGGCTTCCTGGAGGAATCGGCGCTCATGCCTGGGCCTGTGTGGCTGGGGCCTGGCCTCCCGGAACCTCCCTGCCGTTTGTTGTGCGGTAGGTCTTGGGCTCTCCTGGGCTGGGCACCCCCTTGCACCTGAGCAGGGGAGGTCGCCCTGTGGGGCCTGGAGCTTCCTAGGAGGGGGCCCCTGAAGTCCTGGTTTTAAAGTGGGCCTTGTGGGGGTGCTCTTGGGAGGCCTGGTCTCCGATGCCCACACCCGAGGGTCACCCCTCAGGCACCAAGCAGGTGCTGGACCATGTCAGCGGTAGGCTAGGCCCAGGTGCTGCTCTGGGTCCTCCACCTGGACAGCTCACCCCCAAGGTGGCCCCCTGCCGCCGACTCCCCGGGCCCCACCTGTGCAGGGCCGCTCGGGGACAGCCAGCCGGGCACGGGGTGGGTGCTGTTGGTGCCAGTGGGTGGTCAGCAGCATCCTAAGTCGCTCAAGATTCTCAGCAAAGACGTGGCCGTGCTGTGAGCCCACTGGCCCGGCCCGAGCGGCCGGGGTCTCCTGAGTGTGACAGCCGTCCCTGGCCCGTGCCACCCGCCACCCCATCCGTCATAGGGCTGGGTGTCGGCTGTGCCTCTGAAGTGCTTGAATTGGTTGTTCTTTTAAGCTGGGTAAACGGTCCCCTGGTCGCTGTGTTGACACTGGATTTGCTGAGCAAACTCTTGCCCCGCAGGTAGCGAAAGGCCAGCCCCACCCCTCCAAGCCGAGGCCCAGAGGAAGGGCTCGGGGTGGCCAGGTGGCCGCAGACACCGGACACACCCCCACCCGGCCTGTCACGCAGCCGGAGCCTGGGAGGAAACCCAGCTAGGTCCTCGTGTGCACGGTGACACTCACTTGCGGCTCAGCTCCCGGCCTCCGCCTTCTTCACCCCATAGTCGTGGCCCAGCGTGAGTCACAGCTGAGCCACAGGCATCTGCCTGGGGCCGCAGCTGACGGCGGGCGGGGGGCACCCAGCTAGACCTGCTGGAGCCCCGTTGTGGATGGGCCCAGAGTTACTGCACTGCCGAGGGCTGGGCTGTCACCCCGTTCACACAGTGCAGACCTGCCCCTGCCCCCCGCCGTGCCCCCGTGTGGGAGAGAAGGTGGGCGGCCTCTGGAAAGATCTGTCTGTGTCTGAGCAGCGGGGACCGGGGAACGTCGTGGGCCTTGGGGACCTGCCTCCTACCATTTCCTCTTGGTTTTGGTTGTTGATGAGTGGAAGCTACAGTTACTGGAAATGAGAGGTTTGGGGGAGAAGCCAGAGTTCTGAGTACGTATGTTTTTTCCCGGACAGCTTTTCAGTAAGAGGTGCTGAGCTATGGCTGGGTGGTGGGGAGGGAGCTCAGGCCTGGGGGCGACAGGCGGGGGACCCGGCCACACTTCTTCTGCCCCTCTGTTTCTCCGTCCTTCCAGGGAAGGCCTGGGTGACGTGACTTGTCTGGGCCAACCTGAAGCTCCGTATGCCATCAGCCTGCCTGGTTCTCCTGGGGGCGGCCCTGTGGGGCAGCTTCCGGCCCTGCACATCCGTGTCCAGTGGTCAGAACGAGGGGGGCCTTAGCCCTGTCTGACTGGCAGCCAGATGTCGGGGGCAGGGCTGTGGGTCCCGGTGTCGGCGTGTGGCAGGGGCTCTGCCCATGGGGGCGTGGTGTGCCCAGCCGGGCCTGGGGGTGCTCCGGGTTTCTGGATGGCACCGTGGTCAGTGGCACAGGCCGTGGGCTCGCCTGCCTCCCACTGCATGGGCTGTGTGACCCCCGGGCTGCTCACCCACCTGCGAGGGCAGGGGAAGCACCCCCGGGGCCGCTGGCGGCAGGCACGGCCTCACTGCCTGTGTTGTTATTTTTAATTCAGCGTCTGATTTTGAGATGACTGTAGGCTCGCACGGGCTGTTAGAAGTAACACGGGGGGAGGCCGGGACGGCTCAGCAGGTGGAGCGCTTGCCTCTCGATCGCAAGGTCCGGGGTTCAGTGCCAGGCCCCGACCCGTGTAAAACCAGGTGCTGAACTGCGGCGCAGCTGGTAGCCGCGGGGATGGCGGCGAAGCTCCTCGCCTCCCATACGGGAGCCCCTCATTTTGGTTCCCGGCTCGTGGGGTCTCACACCCACCTGTGTGGAATGAAACCATGTCACAACTAATGATGTACAACTATGGAGACTGCTCTGGGCCCTCCTTCTCTCTCTCTCTCTCCTCTCAAAACAATAAACTAAAATAAAGTGACACAGATCGGGCCTGTGTGCTCCCCACTTTCCCTGAGGAAGGGGTCAGTTTAGTTTTACTCCACACTGCATGGAGCCCATTTCGGATGAGGGAGGAGCTTCCTCCTCCAGGAAGCCCACCAGGATCTGGGCAGGTCACCCAAGGGCAGAGGGCCAAGTCCATCCCAAGAACCTCTCCCTCTCCCTGCAGGGAAAAGACCCCAGACAGCCCTGAAAGCATGCCAGCTGGCCCAGGACCCCCGTGTGTCCCCAGGGTATGACATACCGGCCTGGAGACAGGGGTGCAGTGCAGGGGGAGCCTGGTGGTCTGCCAATTTGGGGGGCTGGGGAGCGTTCAGCTGGTGTGAACAGGGAGAAAAATCCAGACAGAAAGGGACTGAGCTGGTGACCCTCGTGGGATGGGGGTGGCCTTGAGGACCACCTCTGAAGCCTGCACCCCACAGCTGGCCCCACCAGGGTCCCTGCTGCCCAAAGTCAGAGGGTGACCTGGGGGCGGTGGAGGAATGCAGTGGGGCCCAGAGAAGCCGGCTGGGAGGCTCCCCGATTCCCAGGCCTCCCCCAGACCCTCGCCCCCACCCCGGGGTTTGTGTTTCAGCCCGGCTCGTGAGGATGTAAGAACACATTGTCCGCTCTGGACCGGCCCTGCGGGCAGGCGGTCTGGGCGGATCAGGTGGTCAGGTGAGCAATCCAGGCCGCCTGGGCCGGGCTGCTGGGGTGCACGCCTCCCTCCATCTGCCCTTGGAGCTCCTGCTGGATTCTTAGGGGGCGACCCGGGTCTGACTGTCCCTGCACCCCCCCACCCCACCCTGTGTCCCTCACCCCCAGTCTGCGTTCAGATCAGGTGGTACTATGGGTGTAACCGGCCTGCGCCCCGATTTTCTCATCTATGAAATGGGCCCCCTGTGCACCTGCAGGGCAGCTGTGGGAATCCGGGGAGCCCATCCCTCAGCATCCAGGTGCAGCTGGGGGGTGGTCTCTGCTTCCTAATTGTGAGATCCACGCCGGACGTGGACCCGGGGCTGTGCCAAGTGCCCGCCCGCTGGGCCTGGGGAGCACAGCCCCCCGCCTGCCCCCACCCCCACCCCCGGACGGCCTCTGCTTCCCGGAAGTTGCCGGAATCGTTTCTGGCTTTGCCGCAGAGCTCAGTGTGCAAGTGCGGACTTCATTCATCGAGTTTTGGATTAAGCCCTTCCCGTGCGCCGGGCCTCGCGTGTCTATCGATTGCTTCCCTGCGCCTGGGCTCCACCCTGCTTGGGAGCAGCGGCCCTTGGAGGTTGTGGGGGGTCCTGGCCTCCCTGGTGGGGGTGGGGCGGCGGGCATTTGCGAGAGCCCACGGGAGGACACACGTTCCCATTTTGTCCCCAGCTTGGGGCTCTGTCTTTTGGGGACCAGGTGGGAAATCGCCCCACACTCCCCCCAGCCGGTGGGGCTTGCTTGTGGCTGTGGTTCCTGGGAGACCCTGTGTGTGCAGACGGGGCGGTGACCCTTGCAGTGCTGGGAGGGGGCCTGGGCTGCTCTCCCCTGCAGCCGCTTCACCCCTGCATCGGCCTTTCCGGTGGTTGCAGAGGGCGGGGCCCTCGGGGACAATGAGTGGTGTGGGCATTGTTTTCCAGGCTGTGGGAAAGGTGGCTTCCGGGGAGGACAGTCTCCATCCCCAGCACAAAGGGGGGCCCCTCCCTCCCGCATAGTTGAACCGTCCAAAGATGCAGCTCCTGGGAAAGAGCAGAGACCAGCGCGCTGTGAGCAGCTGTGGGGGCTGGAAAGCCCGGGCTGCAGAGCCCGTGGGCACGCTGCACCCCAACATCCTGCCACTGCCGTTCAGGTCTGGGGGGAGACCGAGGTTTAGGGTTGGGCTCTGTCCGCCCCGGACCTGGCTGGTCCTTTCCCTGGGAGCCAGGGGCACCCCTCCCGCAGGTCTGAGCCACCCAGTGGCTGCCAAGGCAAGGCAGCAGACCCCGCACCCTGCTGGGCTGCCCCAGGTGCACCCACCTGACCCCCCACCCCACCGTGCTCCGCACCTGCCTGGTGAGGTGGGGAAGGGGGCCAGAAGCAGCGAGCGGAGAAAACTAGGGGCTCCCCTCTGGCCCCTGGACGGGGGTCCTATCCCAGCCCGTCCCTCAGGCCTGCGGACAGAGGTTCCTGGCTGTTTGAGAGGCTGTTTGTGGGGCTCGCCTGCTGGGGCTTTGTCCCGGGGGCTGTGGGAGCTGCAGCCAAGGGCCCGGAGCCGTCACCCGGCAGGCGGCTCACCTGGGTTCTCAGGCCTCGCAGGCGCTGTCCCTTGGTGTTGAGCTGTCCTGCTGTTCCCAGTGGGCACGGACCCCGGCGGGGGTGCAGTGGGGGCCAGCCAGCAGAGGTCCCCGACAGGACACCCGTGCTGCCGGAACACATCACCCCAGAGCCGCTGGTGCCTCCCAGAGGGCAGGGGACTGGCCTCTGCCCAGGGAGGGGCTGAGGTCCCAGCACCCCCTTCCCTGGCCTTGTTGGCTCTGCCACCTCTGGGGAAGGGGTCTGGGGACTCGGGCCTGTATCCTCCGTTCCTGTGCTGCCTCAGTTTCCCCCTGTAGCCAAGGGGTCCAGCCTGCAGGAGCCGTGTCTTCTGGGTCGTTCTGTTCTCCAGGGCCTGGCATCTTAAGCACGCCTGACCGGCTGCCCAGGGGCGGGTGGGCTGCCCAACGGGCAGTGACCCCGGTTTGTGCCCGTAATAGGGGTGGTTTGGGTGGAGGGCCTGGGGCCTTCGTGGGTCTTTGCTCAGCATGGCAGGACCGGGCTTTGGGGAAGACGGGCTTCACTCCCTGGCCCCTCATGAGCAGCGGGCCCTGCTGACCCCCACTTGGTTGCAGCGTACAGAGCAGGAACCCAGGGAACCCAGACTCTCCTCCCTCCCCGTTCCCTTTGCCCTGTTTGGGGTGTAGGGAGCTGTCATCTGTCCCCTGGGGGTGGCAGATGGCCGCTTGGCTTAGAAAGGAAAACAGCACAATTTAGAATTAGTCCCGGGTGAAAGGTCGAGGCAACATCTGCCTCCGGATGCGCTCTGGAGTCGCATTTCTATGGAGTGCGGGTGCTGGGGGAGGGGGCTGGGCCGCGGAGAGGCCGAGCCCGGAGCCCGGGGACAAAGCGCAGGCTGGGCTGGGGGGCCGCAGCGGCCCTTTGGCGCTCCTCCAGCCCGGACGCCCGGCCCCTCCGCCGCCCCCAGCTCCATCCATCACTCACCTGCTGCTGCCCGGGGCGCTCCCCCTGGCCCAGGTGTGTGTGGATGGGCGTGGGGTGACCCTCAGGAGGGGGCTGGGAGGGACAGCCGGGGGCCCCCAGACGTGCGCTGGGCAGTGCAGTGGGCGGGCCTGTGCGTCCCGATGTGGGTTCTCCACGCTGCCCCCAACAGGAGGGCTGTGGGCCCGAACCTGTCCCCACCGGGCTCTGACACTGACCCTCCCACCTTCGGGGAGTCTGGTGGCTGTGGGCAGAGGGGGTGACAGGTGTCTGTCCCTGGGAAGATCCAGGGTTATGTCCAGGCTGGGGGGGAGGTGGCTCGGGCTAGAGGCAGCTCAGAGCTGGAGCAGAAGCCAGGGGTACGGGGAGGCGTGGCCCCCGGGACTGGGCTGAAGCCACTTTGCGGGCCCCCAGTGCAGATTCTGCATGAAGTCCTCCCTGTGGGCAGGCCCAGGGCCCACCTGGCACCATCACACCCCCCGTAAAGCACCTGCCTTACGGCCCCACCTCCAGGGCTGACTCCCTGTGGCCCGGCCTGCAGCTGGGGCGTTGCTGCTGGACGGCAGCCCCGGAGCCGCCTGGCTGGGCAGCGTGCCCTCACCGTGGACTCTGCCAGGCCTGGCGGGAGCCGGGAGACAATGGGCCCTCTCAGCGGCCCTGCTCCCCCAAGGAGGAGCCTCCCAGGCTGGGGCCCCGCCCCCACGCCTGGCTGGGAGCAGCTGCTGCCCGCGTCCCTGTGCCCTGCCACGGGCACACCTGCTCCCCGGCCCCCTCTGCCCCGCTGCCCACGCCTGCCGCACTGTGCGTGTCTCCCCTCCTGCGGGCCCAGCAGAGCCAGGCCCCCACAGCCCTCCACGCCGGGGCCCCCATTCAGGACAGGGTGGCCGGAGGGCAGGGCCGCCGTTCATGTGGACGAGTCCCCAAGGCGGGAGGGTTTGGAGTGCACGCCTGTCTGGTCCCTTCGGAAGCCCCCAGTGTCCTGACAGGTTAGGGCACAGAGCAGGGAACTGCTGAGGTGGCAGGGGGTCCCGGGACGTCCCTGGGACCAGTGACAAAGGCCTGGCCCACGCCAAGTAGGGCGCTGGGCAGCCTGGGGGAGGCGGGCCTCCCTCCTCGGGGACTCCCGCCCTGTGCCCTGCGCAGCACCCACCGCCTGCAGCTCCGGCAGTGGCAGCGGGAGAAGAAAGCCTTCCTCCACACGGGAGCGGGAGCCCACTCCTTCCCGACAATGGGGACATTGATAGGCTGGGGGTGGTGCTGCCTCTGCCCCCCACCCCTGCCCAGGGCTGGGTTCCCAGTGAGCTCAAGCCAGGACCGGGCAGCTTGTAACTGAATCCACACACAGCGGGGGCCGTGGGGGCCGAGCCGGCCTACCCCAGACTTGGGAGTGTGGCCTCGCGGGGAACCCCAGCCCTGGGGATGTGTCCCTGGGGTCTGCTTGTCACCAGGAGCCCCTGCCCCCTAGTGGGAGGGTGGGGGCCGTGCTCACTCAGGCCCCCCTTGCCTCGCAGGGGCCAGCTTGTTCTCTTCAAGCTGCCCGTTTCTGTTGGGATTTTTGGCTTCTGGCAACAGATGGTGGCCGGAGGGGCCGTTGTACCCCTGCCCAAGCGGCCGCCACAGATGAAAGCCTCCAGGGCCACGCGGGGCAGGGCACAGCCTCGTTGCTAAGAAACATGGAGACCATGCCCCTCCCCATATGGGTGGCCCTTTGGGGCCTCCCCGTCCCTGCTGGGGTGCCCACGCATTGAGGACCTGCCGGCTGGCACTCACGTGGCCCCAGCTTCAGCTGGGAGGGTCTGGAAGGCAGATGGTTCGGTGCCCAGGAGGGTCTCCTCTTCACCCAGGGTCCCACCCACAGGTGGGAGGAGGCCCTGCCACGCACTGCCCAGAGCTGTGGGCACAGCTTGGGAGCTGCCTTCTCAGCCACTGCGGGCGGGCGGGGGCTCGGGGGCTGTTCTGCCTCAGAGGCTTTGCCTCTGGGAAGAGCGACGCCCGGCTGGTCCCAGGGCTTGTACCGAGCTTTCCCGCCAAGTGCAAGGCCATGGAGGTGACCTCCGCCTGCAGTTTATGGCCCGAGTTCCACAAGCTGGGTCAGCAGGTGGCCAAGAGGGGTGGTGGGGGGCAGGGTGCCTCCTCCCGGCTCACGTGCCCCCGAAGGAAGGGCACAGACCTGCAGACGCGGTGGCCCTCGGCTCTCCCGGCCCCTGGGAGCTCGGGAGGACCCTCTTCCTGGTACCTCCTGTCCCCAGCTGTCACACGGTGGTTCTGAGCCGGCTGACGACGCCTGGGCACCTCTTGTGCAGGGAGAAGCCGTGACTGGGTGCTCAGTGCCGGTGGGGATGGGGCACCCATCGGGGAGGACCCTGGATAGAGAGAATTCTGGGTCACAAAGAAAATGGGGAGCCGGTCAGCCTGGAGTCTGGGGTCCTTCCGTGTCTGCTGTGGTTGTGATTCTGAAAGAACATCGAACGTTTTTATTCCCCAGTCAAGGCGTGTTCGTTGTGGAAAAGCTAGAGAGGAAACAGCAGCGGCGTTTACAGCGGCCCCGGCGGGCGGCCGTGGGGGGCTCCGCGTGGCCCCTTTCTGGGGGCTTGTGGGGGGTGGGGCGCTCACGGCGTCGCCGGGGCGTGTTCTGACACCCAAGCCGGGCTCTGCCGCGCGCCCGGGTCTCCCTCCCGTCCCCCCAGTTAACGTGGTTATTCGTCCTGTCGATGGAGGTGAAGTTCACTTGATACGAAATGAACCGCGTCCAAGTGCACGGGTGGGTCGTGGCGCGGCGTTTGGCACGTTCAGGAGGTCGCGGGGCGCGCTCTCCCCGTCTGGTCTCAGATCCCTCTGCCACCCCTGGAGGAGCCCCCAGGGCACCAGGCCGGGGGGCACCAGGTTGGGGGGCACCGGGTTGTGGGGGGCGCTGGGTTGGGGG
>PVKE010016039.1:0-32572 GCA_004027555.1 Craseonycteris thonglongyai
ATGAGCTTACCTTGTCTCTGACAGCAGTGCTTAGGGATAAATTGTAGCATTACCCCCATAATACAGATAAGTAGCTCAGTTGTTGATGACCAAGCAAACCCAAGCTCCTACCCATCATGCATAGAGGAGTTTCTACTTTATGTAAAATACCAGAGTGATGCACACAGCCTGGAATTTCTGTATCACAGATTCTTTCCTTTAAGTAGAAGTTCAGCACAAGACTCTCCAATCCTCTGAACAGCTTTGTGTTAGTACGAATGTCCATAAAGAAAGTAAACCCTAGGTTTGCCTGCATTTTCACACCAAACACACCCTAGAAGACTTCCCATTGTTCCTTCTGGGGAAGAAAGGAAAGCCATTTACTAAGTGAGATTCATGGATTGTTCCTGATACATTGCTCTTAAACTTAGTGACTTATCTCTGTTGTGTGTCATCAGGCCACTTCCAACTTAAATCTCACCATATCTCCTTGTAATTAGCATTGCATTTTGTTATTACTATGTGGTCCTCAATTTGGCGAAACTCTTTTCTCTGCTCCTCATGCTCACTTTTACAAAATTGGTAGTGTTTTTACTTGCACTCTGGGGTATGAAACAAGTAAACCGTGATCATGTATGTTCCCTGAGTGTAATAATGTTTGCTACTCACTTGCCCCGCCACTTTCTGGTACCCATGATGGAATTAAATGACCTGCATGTTCTAAAGTGCAGAAGAATCAAAACATCGTATTTGTTGTTTTTCCTAAGTTCATGATCCTTTTCTTATTCTTTTATATATTTTGAAGAATTTTTTTTAGAAAACAGAAAGAAACATCTTGGCAAACTGTTGTAGATAATGTATTCTGACTCGGGGAAATGATTTAAATTTCTATCTCGTGCCATTTTTTTTTTTTTTTTTTTAGTACTGGACACTGGAATTCTCTCCCCAGAATGTATTCAGCCACTGTTTTCTGGCATAGTAAGCATTAGTTTGGGCTTGTGCAACCCTAACTCTGATACCAGGTAGACGCTGACTGGTATAAGTTGATGGGTATGGTGTGTTTCCTTATTCAGACGTTGATTCTACAATGGGCCTATTATCTAACTCGGTTTGATTACTTAGTACAAATACAGAAAACTGAGTCAGATTTGGTGGTAAAAATAAGTTTTGTTTTGTTTTGTGTTTGGTGTGGTATGGTTGGCCGATATAGTATGTAAATCTGGCATACCTATTGCTCATGAATTGAGAGTCACTCTGAACATAAACTTGACACATGGAGGAAGACAGAGTTAAGAGGTAACCACACCTGAGTCCAGCTTTAGCACCACATTACTCCTCACGAACATGAGCTAGTAAATTATTTTCACAAAACCTCACTGGCACAACCTTCTGAAAGCTAAAATAATTATTAGTGTTAAAAATATTGAGCACCAATAAGAAACTATACAATAGGCACAAAATTCAGCATAGTCTCAACTATAGGCTTTTAGCCAAATATTTTCTATCATCCTCTTGATCAGTCCACTAATTTATATGTTAAACTTAATTTTTACATAATAAATTGACCTCAATATTTCTTTCATTTATAAGAGAGAAAAGAAACAGGATTAAATACTGCACTTTGGATCATAGTTCTCAAATATTGTTGTGCATAAGGATTACCTGGGTATCTTGTTAAAAATACAGGTACCTGGGATGTACCCTAGTTCTATATAATCAGAAACTCTGGAGGCAAGGCCCAGGCATCTGAATTTTTCAAAGAACATCAGATAATTCTGAGATGCATAAAAGTTTGAGCATCTCTGTTCTACTTTACTATATAACATCAGTATTTAATAGAAGAAACTGGATTGAGTTGTATTAGAAGTCTGGGATACTATTGCTATTTGTAGTACATTACTATAACTTCTTGAGAGAACACTCATGTTTATCATTCTCTGTTGTGTTCATGAAGGGTTCTAGCAAAGTAGGTGTTCAGTGAATATATAGAACTAAATTCACATTTATGTCAACTGAGGATGTCCCAGCTTTCACACAGTTGACTTGGGGAAAAGTGTTTACCCCAAAATATATCTTACATATGACATCCAATTGACATAGAAGAGTTTGACGACATTATAATGCAGCTAGCCTCCAGGACTTTACTTTCTTCTTTGAAAACAAATTTGAATTAGTCAGAACTCCTTGAAGGTTAGAGATAAAACCTAGATGGCAGATGGTCAGTACTTAATTTTTCTCAAAGTGACTTTTGAATCACTCCTCATCATCTTTGTTACATTTAAATGAAGACTAAACCAGTGAACCAAAAAGTGTGTGACTTCCTCATCTAAAGAGTTTGAATTTAATAACAGAAAGGAGAGGTAGGAAAAACTGAATGATTATCCTAACCTCAGAAATGTATTGGTGTTGGCCATTGTGAACTGAGCACAATATCACCCATTTTTAGTATATATTTGAAATATTTGACAACATTTAAAATATCTGGCAGGGTTTCCCTGTATATATTTATTTAATAGGGGAAGAGTAGATAATTTAAATGTTATGCAAATATATGTACTCTTCCATAGGTACATCCTTCCCTTAGATGTAAGGGAGGAATAAAAGTTATAAATTTAGAGATGTCTCTCTGTTTAAAATTCAGAAACACTTGAACACATTTTACACGATGAATGCATTTTGAATAATTGTTAACATTTCATAAATGATTACATCAAACATTTAAAATATGTGAATTTAACATATAACAATATCAGCAAGTTTGAAATATATATATATATAACCACAAGATATGTGATACATGTGTGTCTGTGCATACATGCATAATATTATTTAAGACAGTTGAACTTGTCTGGTACCTAAGGAAATGTCTGAAAACTGACACCTCCGCTCCAGGGACAGGCATACCACAAAGCTAGGAACCTTTTATCTTTCTGGAGGAAAGGGAGACCTTAGTAAACATCCTCTAAGGTAATTAATAATGCCAGATGAGACTGGACTCCTAGCAGTACCACATGAGAGAAGGTGGTGATCTGTCTCTCTTTCTGTTGCAGAGATAAAGAACTTAAATCAATCCACTCAGGCATCTGAGGAAAAGAAAATGTAGTTTCACCAGTAAAACAATCATATGATTATACTGTTTTGTGCTACTACAACACAGAAAACAAATTTCCATTGGTTTTCAAACTGAAATATTAACAAATTGGAAGTCCCCCAAATTCCCCCGCCCAACACACACACACACACACACACACCTAAAATGAATCCCTATGAAATTTCCATTGCAGTTAATGTGCAAGTTCACTTTCCAGAAGAACGTGGAAAACAAATGGACCCAGACTGTGGTCAGACATGTTTCGAATCTGACTTGTAGCCGTGGTTCACATTGAAGGGGCCCTCCAAAACTTTGTATCCCCTGCATTTATGATGAACTTGAATTACAACTGTGTTAAACTAGCATTTGTCTAGGCTTCTTGTGATGTGTATTCTGAGTGGGAAATACGGCATAGGTTGTTATTCAGAACAACTTATTTCTATGTGAATGGAGCAAAGGAATCATTGCTGGGCCATCATTCTCCTCAGCAAGATGGACAGTTTTTGGAATACGTGTTGACAAGATGGTCTGAAGTGACCTTTGTGCCTTGCCAATGCCACCATTATCATGTGGTATTCCTTCCTCGTTTTCTTATAGTGGTCATGGAGACTGAGCACAAAGAATAAATTACTTGAGAGAAATGAAAAAAATATGTTGTCACAGGACCAAAGGTGGGACAGGATTCATAAGACAAATATTAATGTATTCATTCTGTTAGTGTAATGAAAGACTTGGGATGGGGGACCTATCATCACAGTATTAGGAGGTTTAAGACAACCAGATCAAAGCCAGAATTGCTGAGAAACATACCAAGAAAACAGTTGATACCCTTTTAAATGAAAACACCTCCTCTATGCTAACCTTCAGCCCCCATTGCCCGTGAAGAACAACTTTTGGGTCAGCATTCAGCTAGAACGAAGGGGTCAAATCCCAGATGAGTTGGCAGTACTCTTCCTTTCTGCCAAGTTAGATAAATTGAGTTTGGCATGGTAGATGTGCCTTTGGAGAAAGACCTTAAAACCCCATCTGTTCTACTTATTTTAAAAATCCCACTGCAGTTTGAAAAGAGTAAGGCAAATTTGAGGTACCAAGTGAGAAGTCAAGGCTGGTGATAGGCCTAGCCCTAGCCACACTCACTAGGACTTTGTCATTATAACAATGACTGATATTATTCACCATCACTGCCACCACTGTCAGTATGCTTAGAAATAATAAATACATCATCGAAAGCAAGCAGATAGGAAACTAAGAGAATCAGCCCTCTTAGATAAGACATGACCAAAAATAAAATCAAACACAAAACTATTCAGAATGCTTTTGGGTTTCATTTCATTATCTTCTTAAAATTTAAGTTGTTAAGGCCGCTGTACTTAAGGAAAGAAGAAAAGGAAACTTCAAAAGACTAAGTGTACCAAGGCATGTGTGGTTTTCATCGGCCCCTGGCTTCCTCTGCTGAGGTATTATAGATAGTAGCAAAAATACACGTTTTAACCCAAAGGGAGCTTCAAGGTACAGTGGCACTTACAGGACAGCTAATAACAGCTATGGCTTTTCATGACATCTTTTTGATACTCTTCAGCATGACCTTGTCAAAGTTAAAAGCTCATAAAATTCCTATTTACTTTTTATGGCATTACAATTCTGCATAACAGTGCTTAAAACAAAAACACTATATAATTATACTGTCAGTCAAGCAGCTAAGAAAGGCATTTTCCACCAGCCTTGTACCTAGCAACTGTAAATAATTTATAAAACCAGAAGTCATGACTAAGTGGCAGTGTTCAGGGGCTAGTTAAGCACTTGTCGTAGCTCCGTGGTTTAAGAGAGCCAGGCACAAAACACCACTTGTTTGCTTTTATCCTGTGAGTGTAAAAAAAAAAAAAATTGTTGTTTGTGCTTGTCGTGTTTCCATGCAGGCTCTAATAAAAATATCAAATTGTCAATAGAAATTTGAACAGGTGTATGGTGAGAGTAATAATGATGTTTTATTCATATGCATTTCCAGCCCATTTAACTTAATCCAACAAACAACAACAAAAAAAATATTTTCTTCATTACCTCCAATTAATGTAAATGTCAAATGTGTTGAATATATTATCACACTGATAATTTGTTGTGTTGATTGATTTGTGGAATGTTTTGGACTAAAGTAACCATTTTTCTTACTTGACTCACGATTGTGTGTCGTTATCCGTCACCTCTGGATTATGTAAATAACAAATTTGTTTCCATTAGATCTAGTGCTAATTCTGGTAAACAAGATTTTCAAAGTGTCATTGATTTCTGAGATTCCCAGCTTGTTCATTATTTTCAGTTATTTTATTAATTGTTAACTAGAAAGTATCAGCTCCAGAAGAAATAGATAGCTTCTTCATGCTAATGACCAGATAACCCTTTGCCAACCCCCTCTGTATTTATAAAGCCATAGCAGAATAAAATCTAAATAATTAAATTTCAGCTTCCACATTCCTCTTTGTGCTTTAAACTGTTTCCAAGTCAGAGTCCATTATTTATCTCTCATAATACTCTCTCTTAATAATTAAGATATACATTATGAAGCATTTCTGGAATAAGGTCTGTGTTAGATTTTCTTTAACTCCTCTGTACGTTTAGAATGGAAAACTTTGGTAAGTTTTCAAAGGCAAGATTTAGTGATATGTTTAATAGACTTCTTAATATGATAATGGGTAAATATTTTTAATTTATATGTCTATATCTTTTAAATTTACATTCACATTTAAATTTAAAGTGGAAAATTTAGGTTATTTTCTTCATGATTCAGGAAAAAAATCTAGTGTGTACGTTGTTTGCTTTTTTGTTTTTACTGTTTTTCCATTAGCTGATTATTTCAATTAACCTTTCTTGGTTAGACAGAACATTTTTTAAAAGGACCTGAGGGCTCTGAATATATAGGAGCATAGTACTAAATTTTAGCTCAGTCATTTTTTTAACCACACTGAGTAGTGATTTGATCTTCCTATGCCTTGGTTCTCTGTTCTGTGAAACAAGGATAATATTATTTATTATACAAGTTTCGTGAAAATACTAAATATTTGTAAAATATTTATATCTATAGGCCTTTTACTCTGTTTTATTTTTTATATATAAATATCCAAATATAATAAGAAAACTGCATTCTATAGACATGCAATTTTTTAAATTATTTTAAATTACTGTGTGTGTGTGTGTGTGTGTGTGTGTGTGTGTGTATGATATGGATACCAACCTAACTCCTCAGATGGGTGTTAAATAACATATTTTATTTTCTGAGAGCCTGCTTAATTTCTTTTCTTTTTTTTTATATCCTTTTATATTTATAGAGAGTAATTGTTTTATCTTCAGTGCATATTTATTTCTATTTTACTTTTGACAGATAGAGAGAGAGACAGAGACAGAGACAGCTAGAGAACCGAACTGTGGGAACTCCCCAGTTCAGCATGTGGGTCCTGTCTGGGCCGGAGCCGGGATTCGATCCTCGGTCCTCGTGGCCTCAAAGCGAGCGCTCAACCCGCTGAGCCATCCCGGCTTTCCCCCTGCTTAATTTCTAATATGAGCTTTTCTGTACTTTTAGACTCTATTAACCCTTGATTTTCCTTTAACTTTCCCATGGAGTAGGTATATATACCTGGAAGCTTAGGTAGACCTGTGGGATGGCAGGAGTTTGTGTGATGGTGGTTTGTGTGATTGTCAGTGCTGTGGGCAAGGACTTCTGACTGCAATTATTGTCATATGTCTGTCATTTGTCCAGTTGACACATCAGTTGCCCATGCTGACTCAGTTCCATCTTCAAGGATTATTCTGAATCAGGTCCTTTGTATCTATATTAATGCTGTTCTTTTTCCACATTAACATAGGGGAAGTCAGTAAAGATCTTCAGACCCCCTTTCTTGCAATGCTCTACACTACCTTATTATTTCTGCCATCTCATCAACTGTCCAGTGCATCTACACATGAAATAAACATGGGTCCCCTCTAATAGCAAATCCTACACACTCCTCAGGGATATTTTTCTCATCTCTCCTCCCCTTGAAGTCTGCAGAGCAGGAAACAAAGCTTTCTTTCTGAAGGGCTCATAGCCATTATTCTTAATATTCTCAACTTCTCTCACTTCCATCCTAACTCTGAACAATGTAGGTAACTGATTCATATTAGAAAGTGTCCTAAATGTGTCTCTCATGCCTAGTCTTCTAAGGCCTATGCCTTTGAAACTCAAAAGCCAAGAATTGCCTCTTAACTTTCTTCTCATCTGCCTAAGTGGAAGGTGGCCTTCCAGAGGCCATTCTGTCAGTTGATGCAATGATATAAAATACCTAACTGATGACATGGGGCAACAGCCACATGATATAAAGAAATACAGGGTAAAATATACGTATTAAACATCATCTTGCTATATGAAGTTTCAAATATATCCCTGCAGCTAGGAAAGAAAAGAGGAGAATTGAAAGAGTGAATTGATGCCATGATGATATTCCTTCTTTGTGAATCATTTATTTCAGCATCCATTCCTCAGCCTATCTTACCTCAACCTGCAAATCAAAGGGAGGTATTACCCAGATCATGGTCAAGACTGAGTTATGTAAACTGGGAAAGCAAAGAGATCAAGAGAAGGAAAGAAATGGAACAGGTTGGACAAATGCAAGTTAAGGAATTGAAGTGGAATTTCTGCACAGCATGCGGAAAAGAGCTTACTGAATAAGCAAAAGCTGGGTTTCTTGATCAGGACATTCTGGAGCTATGGCATTGCACATCACAGGATCACAGGGACAGCTAGCCACAGGCATCACTTGTTTCATATTAACCCCCCTATTTGAAGAATTAATTCTAAAATAGTAAACATGCTTCTACGCTCCAGTTAAACAAAAATAAACATTTAGAATCATGTGATTGCCCACACGCCTTCACATTTCATCTCGACATTCATATCCCAAGGCATATTTATTGTAGCCTCTTTACTCTAAGATATATTATATCCCTTGAGCTTAAGTTTAAAAGAAAGCCCATAAACATGGCAGAACCCTTGGCTGAGCTGGCAGAAAACTCTTCAGTAGGCACAGTGGCTTTCATGTCTTAGGGCAGCATCTGGATTTTAGTCTCAATGCTTTGAGTCATCAGTGTGACTTACAGAAGTCTGGTCAGATTTTGTGTGTCACTGACTTAGTCAATCAGGAAAGCATTGTAAGCACTTAGATCCCTTATGAGCAGCAGTCTCAAAGCAATATTCTTCCATGGAATTCTGGAAACAGACACCAAAGCTATAACCCCTAGTACACAGTGTAACACAAGAACATCAGATAATGAAGAGATTTATTTCTGGTCCATGTCCTGAGATAGGCAGTGAACTAAGAAATTCATAGCAACAACAAAAGAACACACACAGAGATATGTGCACATGTATGTACATGTAAAACAACACACTAAATAAGCACACAATTGTCATATAATTGATAATTTGTTTTTCTTAAAGTAACACCTTAATAATACCTAACAATACTTTATTGTTTTCTCTATTGTACACCATCATCTTGTTGCTCATTAATCCAGGCTTATATATGGATGCCATACTCATGTCTATCTTCTATATTCAGACAGTCTTCTTACCATAAGAAATCTCAAAATAGTCAGAGATTCTGGAGAATCTCAAATAGTTCTTTGTAACCCTGAAATGGAAGTGGTGTGAGTAATCAGTATAGGTTCAGAATAGCAACCAAGAGCTGTTGTAAATAACTAGAATACAGAATCTTCAGTCAATGAATGAGCAGCAAATGGCTTCTTAGTTATTGCCTAGGTTTGGGGAGAAACCCAAAGTTTATCTGGAAATTGGTTATTACTTTAAGTTTCCTATTATAGCCAATCAAATGGAAATATGCAAATGCCCAAACTATATCGTTAAGCTAGTCTACAGTGGAGATTTAACATTTTATAGTATTAGAGTTGAAGTACAGTTAGAAGACACTCTGTGGTAATAAATATTATGTTCGAAGCTTTAAGCCAGCACTTCAATAGGCTCTTGAGACCCACTGTAAGATTGGCGAGCTTTGGTGACTCCTCACTGGAGGATCATTTTACCAACTCCAGAAATATTTTAGAACAAATCAGAAACTTCTTTTTATTTCACTTTTATCTCCAAATTAAAAATAGCCTTACAGACAGAATAAGAAAGAAATTAAAAAAATGGCCTTTAGAAGTTAGTACTAGGTCACAACTTACTCAGTTCTGGGATTATATATTATCTGAGAGTATATTGTGAACTGTACTGTAGTCAAAATTTCTACTAGAGAAAATGAGATTAACTAAGAAATTTGCCAACATGACCACTGAAATGAAATACATTTAAAGCTTATCAGAAAATGCATCTAATAAGAAATATGATGGTAATGACCAAAGCCAGCTCTCTGAAAATTAAATTTACTCATGGAGAGATTTGGAAATTATTTTTTTCTGACTTGCTTGCCATGCTAAATATTTTAAGGAAATAAATTGCATGTAATTCTGAGAAGTCAGCCATGTACTAAAGAAGTTCTGTAGCTTTTTAATAGAATAATAATTTTGCTTAATGAAGATGACAATGCGTAATTGCATATTGATCACTAACAATTTTTGTATCCCTCAGTCTATATATCAATGCAAAGCTATTCTCATTTCTCTGACCTCTACATTTTGGAGAGCTCCAGGGCTCAGTCTCTGGATCTCTTTTCTTTTTGTCTATACTACCAAGATAATCTCCCTGCTCTCATGACCTGAATACCACCTAGAAGCTAATCATTCTCAACAGTATTTTTTCAACTAAATTTCCACACTGAACCTGACACATATACCCAATTGCCAATTTGCATCTCTGCCTGAATGTCTAATGAGTATCTCAGGTAGCTATCTGAGCTATATCCAAAGCTGAACTTTCTATTTCATCCCTGCCTACTTGTTTTAATTTTATATTATTAAGCAGCTTCTCCTATGTTCTAGATCTTATCTAGTGTCCCTACTTCTTCCCGGCCCTCTGCAGCCAAAGGGATCTCAGCATTGAGGAAGTGGGGGTACCAGATGGGTGGCTTTACAGTAATCCAGGAGAAGGATGTTAGTGGCTAAATAAAGGTGGTAGAAAAGTGAGTAGTAAACTGTAGTTGGATTATAGATATACGATAGGTTGAACTTATTAAATACATTTCTGCTTCAGAGCCTTTGGGTGTTGCCTTTGAATAAATGCTTTCTCCACAGACACTCCCAGGGCCAACTCCTCCACCTTCTAAGAAATGCCTTTCTGGATCTCCCTATATAACATTTCACCTTACTCAAATATTTTATGTTTTCTTTTTGATAATTTTTTTTTTCTCTTGTCATTAGACACTCTTTAACATTCTGTATATCTTGCCTGCATACAATGTGTTGGTTGTATATCTGCTGAAGTGTAATATCAATGAAACGGGGATTTCTTTTTTTTCTTTGTTCCCTATTCCATCCCAATTGTGTGAATATTTTGCTTATAGCCAATTTTCAGTATATGAAGGTTGTCTGGAAATTATCCAGCCATGTAACTGTTCTCATTATATTGACAATGACTGCATTTTTTTCTGGTTAGAACCTCATGTATTTATGGAATGAGTCAGTGAATTAATTAATCCCAAAGGGTTTGAGCAAAGGTGTAGCATCTAGAAGTAATATATACTCTATCACAGCCAGGCACTCATCTCCCAGGTCTTTCTGAACCATTTTGAGAGCTATGCCAAGTCATTTTTATACAGAGAAACTCTAGAGTGCTTCAATAAAGTCTAGCAACCATTTAATAGCTTTTGCCAGGTTAAAAGAGTCCTGGAATAAAAATAGATCCAAAATTAAGAAGAATCTTTCTAGATAACATAAAAATATTATCTGGAATATAAATAAAAAAATTTTTTTTTTCACAGTACAAGAGAATGGTTTACATGTCTTTGGAAATGAAGTGTCAAAACTCTTGATCCCAAAGCAAAGTACCTTATAAGAGAAATGAAATATTTTGAAACATCCCTGCAATGATGCTATTATTATACTTCCATAAGATATTATTTCTCTCTATCTATACATTAGATGGAAAGCACAGTGACAAAAGTACAGTCCTTGACCTATAATGCAGAGTCATTTTGTATTTCAAGGACTTTGTTTAATGAAGGAAATGTTTTACTATTCACAAATATGAAGAACTTAGAATTGGTCAGAGAAGATAAAATTATTGACATGGTACTTCTTTGAAAAACCTGTCAAGGAAGAATCAAGATTTTGGTGTTCATCTCTTTTTAACAGTTTCCTTTCTTTAAAAAAGGAAAAGAAAGAAAAAGAAAGAAGGAAGGAAGGAAGGAAGGAAGGAAGGAGCAGAATGTATAATTATTTTATTTTAAAATAATAAAATATATGATTACAGGGGAAGCTGGAATGGCTCAGTGGGTTAAGCGCTCACTTTGCAGCCCTGGAGACCAGGGATCGGATCCCTGTTCTGGCCCATGCGGACCCATATGATGAACTGGGGTGTGCCCTCAGTTCAGTTCTTGCTGGGGCCTATGCAGGAGCCCCTGGCCCAGTTCCCACCCTGCGCAGCCCTGCGCCCACCTGTGGAGTGAAACTATATGGAAAACTAATGCTGTCAACTATGGAGACTTCTCTCTGTCTCTCTCTATCTGTCTCTCTGTCTGTCAAAAACCAATAAAAATAAATCTTTAAAAGAAATATATACATATATATGTGATTACAAAAAAAATGATTGCAAATTAAATATTTGAGCTTACAAGGAAAATATGTTGTATTTGAGTAGCTTCATGTAGTTGCCTCCATTGTTTTCTGTTATACTCAATCATTTCCCAAGGATTTATAAATTATACAGCACTCCACTTAATCTAACACATGACTTTTACTTCGCTCTTTTCTCTTTATCCATTCTGAGTATATGTCAGCCAAGATCAACATTTTGATTTTTAATATAATGAAACTTCTTTTAAAGTCAGTTAGCATATTGAACACATATTATGTAATATCTTTTTCTTTCTTTTTTCTCTTCACAGATCCATAAGTGGTATAACGTTTCTTTTAGCCATCACATGAACTTCATATTTTTAACTACCCTGGGATTAGCTTTTCTGTGGGTTCATAAAGCATTAAAGCTTTGCTGAACAAAACACCTCCATATGACCTCTGCTAGAAAATTGGAATATCTTTAAACATGCTCATTTTATTAATGGATTTTTTTTTTTTTTTTTGTAATTCTTTCCCCAGATTTCTTCCCTGTTGGTTCTGCTTGTGGAAATCACAATTAAATTATACTATATTTGGTTAATTAGTAAATAGTTTATTTAGGAGATGTTTCTAGAATGCAAAATCATCAGGACCTGTCCAATTTAGAGTTAAAATGGGATCCAGATATATGTTTCACATTTCTCATCAAGAGCTGGGGAAGATTAAGATTGCTTTTAAGGTATAAAACATTTTAAGTGGAGCCAACAAACGAGGTATTTAAGTATTGTGAATTAAATGAAAATAAATGACAGATACTTAGATTAGTTAAGAAGTAAACAAAATGTGGTCTATTCGTACAATAAAAAAGAACAAAATGCTAATACATGATAAAAAAGAAAAAAAACAAAAATTGAGTGAAACTCAAAAATATTATTGTAAGTAAAGGAAGACAGACCCAAAAACTCCATAGTATGTGAGTCCATCTATATGAACTCTCCAGAAAAGGCAAATCTGTAACACTGAGAGTAGTGTAATGGTTGCCTGGGTTAGGAGTAGCTATGAGGATTAACTATAAATAGGCTCAAGGACCTTACTGGAGTAATGAGAATGTTCTAAAATGAGATCCTGGTGATAGGTGCAAGACTCAGAAGTTTACCATGTGTTTGAATTGTATATTTTTAATGCATAATTTTATGCTACTTATATTATGCCCCAATAAGATTGTCAAAAAAAAAAATGCTTAGATCTATGTACTATTTAACACCCATATGTTGTCTCTTAAGGTAATCACTCTTTCCCATGGCAATAGAATCTCAAAATGTAAATCAAAAACTAACAATGATAAAGGATAAGGCCTTTAAAATATATGTAAGCAAGAGGAAGTTGTAGGCAATTTATCCACCCTAAAGAAGGCAAAAAATAAAAAAAGAATATTGACAGTTTTTCCTGGCCATTTTGTTTCAGAAACTTGTTACTCTATTGCCTAAAAACTTAAGTAATATACTTTCTTATTCTGTGTCAACAAATATCAGAAATAATATCATTAATATTTTTCAAATTATTTCTTCAAAACATGAATTAAATATATTTGTATTATACCTTTAGACACCACACTTGTATCTCTTGTACATTCAAATAAACAATACCTGCAACATTACCACTCTGGTTTTAGATACCGGTATCTTAGTGGAATTTGGTGATTTCATAAAAATGAACTACTTAGGGGAATTGTAGTCAAGATTATGGACAAAGTCACATCAATATTTGAAGAAATTTTTATTTTTGCAAATGCGTTTCAGCACTTAGTATGTAGAACTACCTTTCACAGAGCTATCTTTGTCTAATGTATATCCATTTGGAATCTCTTTCTATACCCATTTTTTGTATTGTTAAATTTACTGGGGTGGCATTGGTTAGTAAAAATTTACAAAGGTTCTAGGTGTATCATTGTATAGTGAGTACATCGTCTATGTGTTGCCATATCTGTTCACCCATCAGTTTTCTTTCCATCGCCATGTATTTATGAGTTGGATTCAGGGGTTTATTCTTTATATTTTCTGTTTCCTTTCTTTGTATTTATGTAGGAAATGGAATATAAACATAGATAACAAGCAACAAAATACTTGCTTTGAGTATTATATTTTGAAATTTATTTTTATCATGAATGATAATTTAATGGTAATTCTTCACTGTAATGGTAGCTATTGATCAAGTAAACTAGCTTCTATTCAAGGAGATAGAACTTGTGACTTTGACCTTTTAGGCATTAGTCAGCAACCAACAGAAGTCCTCACATCCAAAATGTACCTTTATAATATCAATGACTGACTTGCTCAATATAGGAAATATTTGGAATATCCTGCCTTGATCCTAAATTCAAAGGCCATAAGGATTTGGGTATATGTTAATAGGAATTTGAGTCTGGCGAACAGATAAACTATTTAAAAGGGACACACATCACCTAGTTTTAATTGAGCTTTGCTACATGGACTAGCAGACCTAGTGCAATAAGGTCTCCTAAGTTAAAAAGGAAAGTGGAAAAGTTGACTGTATGTGAAATTTTCTAACTGTTAAATGTTGACAACTAACTCAGAATTTTAAAGCATTGTACATGGCAAATTTACTAGAAGCCTGGGTCTTCTACTGACCTCTACATATTTCTGTCTTACAATGTATTCTCATCCATGTTTGCACTCTACAAGACCCTTCACAGTCTGGTACCTATATATCTTCCAGCCCCTGCAGCTTGTCTTGCTTTTCCATGTGGTAGTTCTTTGATCTAAAACGTCTTCCTCTCACTTAGCAAACTCCCAGGTTTCTATTTTTCTATATATTCTTCCATTTGTATTTCCAGTAGTTCTACATTATAGCAATGATTCATTTATGAAAGCAATTCTTATGTATAATTATTTAAGTGGCTGTCTATACTGGAAAATAGTTCCTTAGTGTTTCTTGAAGGCAGGGTATTATCAGTTCTTTTTAAAGATTTATTTTTATTGTTTTTGACAGACAGAGAGAGAGAGAGGGATACAGAGACAGAGACAGAGAGAAGGGGGAGGGCCCAGAACAGTCTCCATAGTTGCACATCATTGGTTTTTCCACATAGTTTCATTCCACAGGTGCACGCAGGGCTGCACAGGGCAGGAGCTGGGCCGGGGTCTCACCCCAGTGAGAACCGAACTAGGGGCACTCCCCAGTTCAGCATATGGATCCACATGGGCCAGGCCCGGGATTCGATCCTTGGTCCCCAGGGCTGCAATGTGAGCACTTAACCCACTGAGCCATCCGGGCTTCCCCTGTTATCAGTTCTTATTTTGTGTTCACAGTGTAGTAACTGATAGTTGACACTACATGGATAGTTGATACTCAAATGTTGGAATGAATGAGTGAGTGCATTAATTACTTGTATTTTTTAAAAAGGTAAGATTTACCTATCAGTTCAGTTACTGATTTGTTATATGACCTTGGACAAGTCACTTCCACTGCTGGGGTTTCAATTTTCTCACCTGAATAATAGGTATACTGGTCTTGATTCCCTTGTGGTCTTCAATATTCTATTTTAATGATAATGAGATAGTGATAATATTATACATAGTAAATGGGTAATTCCCACTGATCTCTTACTATGTGCGAGGAACTATAATAAGTGCCTTCAACACAGTGTTTCATTTAATCTTCACAAGAGATTATTAGGTAGGTATTTTTGTTCCCATTGTGTGGATAATAAAAATATGTTTGGAGAACTACATTTTGTTCTCATTTATCAAACTAGAAATGCAAAGTTTATTGTCCAATTCTCCATCACTCCTTTCTGAGTTTGCGAATCATAATAACTAAAGTTCCCTTTGTTTAAGACTTTAATCACTGCCTAGGCTAGTGACAATCTGTCAGGCACTATGGGAACTACATTTCTCCTACTCCAGGTGACACAGAGCCATGTGACTTCAAGTGTGGTCCCTGGGTCTGCAGCATGAGCATCCCCAGGGAACTTGCTAGAAATGCAGACTCATTACCCCAGCCCAGACCTACTGAGTCAGAATCTGCATTTCAACAAGGTCCACTGGGGATCTACATGCACATTAAACTTTCAGAAGCACTGATTTAGAGAAGAAGTGTTCTTTGTTTATCACCATAATCCTGTCAATGGTGAGATAGATAAAAAGGAGTGCCTTCAAAAGGTGATCTCCAAAGGTGGAGATTAGGTACATGAAAAAAGTGTTAGTGACATGACTCTACAGTCATGAGACTGTAGATAAATAGTGATCATGTTTACATTTGAGAGAATACTGAATATCCATTAATGCCTGCATCTACTTTACATAGTAATATACCTGATAAAATAATTAATTTGCAAGTTTAGTGTCCAGTTGTTGGTCTCTGATTTTCTTTGAGAGTTGGCACTCCTGTTTCATGGAAGGTTTTCGTTATTATGATTTCATCCTGTGAAAATTGGTGAGCCCTAGTACCATAATTGAAGTTGTAGTCTTTGCAGAGACTTTAGACACAATAGAACGAATCAGGCTCTCCGTTTTGTCACCAAATCTTCTATAAGTTATTTATTTGCCTCCCCCACCCCTCCCCTTAGAGTCTAGACAGTCATATGTCCCACATCAGTTTTAAACCATGGTAATGAAAGGTCTTCAGTTGAAATCATTATTAATGATTGCCATTGTCAATCGTGAACAGATACTTTCTTGAGAGGTAATAGTACAAGAAAAGGTTAGGCGCCTGACAGTATTCAGTAAGTTAGAGCAACTGGTATTGTGTGAACTCAAAAACATTATTTTTCTCTTCAGTAAGCATTATTTTCTCTCTGTTTCTTATTTTGAAAAAAATGGTGTCTAGCTAGCTGAGATGGCTAGAATAATGGGGTATGTATCATCTCAGTATTATGCATTTTCTAAAGTAAGTGATTTTTTCTTTGTCTTTTCTTGGCTAATTGGGTATATGGAGAAGAAACCTCTTTTGTGCAAATCTACACTATAAAAATATTTGCACTGTTATATAATAACATCTTTATCCTGGGGCTCATACCTCATGTTTATCCTCAAATTCCTCCTGGAATCAATAGAAAGAGAGAGACATTCAAGAGTGGGCACAAGTCTTGGACAGAGTAAGATTGACCCATTTATAAAATTACATAGGTATGCATTACTGTTTTTTCTACTATATTAATAAGAAGCATTAAAGGGTAAATCAAAACCATGTTACATTGCAGTTAGCCAATGACATCAAAATCACCCAGACATAATCTGGATTAAGAGTAGCTATAATTTTTGTGAATTCTAATCAATAAAAATGAGCATTAGAAATGTTTTTAGAGCTGTCCAGTGGAAGAACATTAGTTATTCCTTGAGCATAGTCACTACAGTCTATACCTTGAATATCATGTATAGTCAGAAGGTAGGTAAAGGTTATTAATAAAACATGTGACAAATGGGCAGTAGATTCTGGGACAGGACACCCAGTAAAACACCAGCAAAGAAAATTCGGAGCTAAGTTCATCCATCCCAAACACTTGCACTATCATTTAATTGGCCTGGTACTGACAGTTTTTGTGTAATAAATTCTGGGAGAGTATGTTTTTTATTCTGACCCTTTTTCTTAAATAATTCCCTGTTCTTTCAAGCTAGAATAGTCTTTATTGGTGAGTTCTAGATGAGATGCTAATAATTGATTTATTTACTTTATGCCTAGGTTCCTGTTTTTCTTCCTTGGCAACGTAGCTATTCAAGAGCGATGAATTTTCAAAAATGATATTTTTAAATAGGCACTTGTTATATGCAAAAGCCTTCTTACTCAGCAGGTTCAGCTTGCTTTTCTGAAATATTCTGCAGCAAATCATGATATTTGCATATTTGCTATCTTGTGGTGATTATACCAAGCTGATTCTTCCCGAAGAATTATATCATCCTTGTTTGTGTCAAAAACAAAACAGAAACACAGTTCTTACTCTTGATTCACCAGTTTCTAAGTTTTTTAAAAGTAAATGCCTTTACCAACACTTTCCCTTGGCTCAAAAGAATATAAGTATGTGACATCGAAGTATATATTATGTAATCAAAACCTTTCCTTTTTCATCATTCATTCTATTGTGTGTGTGTGTGTGTGTGTGTGTATACATGTGTATATGCATATAACTACACACATACCTGCACAAATATCATCAGTGCTGGTTGTGTCCATCTACCATTCTTAACTTCCTCAATATATTACAATTTACCTTGTTATTTGTTCTTTAAAATTATTCTTATAGTGGAAACCAACCATTTAAACTTGGAGTCTCTCATCTCAAAACCTTTGGACTTAAAATGGGATGATTGTTTCTAAAATGTTCTACTTTTCATGGTATTTTGGCTGGTGTTCTATGCATTAAATTTATTTTTACACACACTGTGCAGAATGAAAAGGAATTTCAAATTTTAAGAAAATTTACAAAAATCCAATGGATGTTTTAAGAGTAGCTGCATCTAATCAGCCAAATCTACTCAGTTTGCCACAGTTTTGACCATAAAAGCCCATCACTCATGAATATATTAGCTGTATACAGTGTGCTTGGATTGTTGATTTTGACAGGTCTTATTTAAAATAAGAATGATTATAAAGTGGAGAAGGAACACAATCGCAAATTTATCAATCATGAGTCAGACATTTCCTGTAGTGATCATAGTACTGTTACTTCTCAAATAAGGTGTATGTATCTATGCATATGTGTGGACGAAGTGGGTCATGGTAGGGAACTTCATCTCTCCCTGCATTGCTTCCACTGAATAAGAGTTATTCATTCATCTATTCATTAACATTTTTGCTTCCTGCTATGTGTGGACTACTGTGCTAGCTTTGTAAAAAAATACCTGAAAACCAAGCTTGGCCATGATAATAAAATTTGTTTCAATTCAGTACATCAATAGTATGCATACTGACTGTTTATCAAACTACGTGCTAGCCCTGTAGCAAGATAGATGAATAAAGTATAGAACCTTTGTTAGGGAGATCAAAATATCCTAGAAGAAATAATACAAGAATCAAAAGCCAACAGCCAGCTATAATGTTCTGCTGGTGATAAAAATTCACTGCACATACAAAAAAGGACTTATTAATTCTTTCTAGAAGTAGAAGATATGTAAGAAAGAAAGTAAATAGGATGAAAGTAGGTATGAAACAATGAGAGCAGCGATTTTGTGGAGATGATGAGAATTTAGTTGAAACTTGAAAATAGACAACCAAGAACATGTGAGTAGTGATATTTCAAAAGTTGCAGTTTGTACAATACCATAAATTATGAGAATGCAAGACATGCTCAGTCCATTAAGGTTACATAAAAGGCTGCATAATAGGGACAGAGGTAGGAAGTAATTTTGAAACAGGAGCCAGGTATATTAGTGAGAAGTCTCAACCATCTTGCTAAAGAATTGGTCAGGTATTCTGTAGAGACCATGGATAATTTCAAGTGTTGTTGCCTTGTGAGCTAATATTGATATACAACTTGAAGTAACAGTGGGAGGTTGTGTTTAGATAACTCTAGGAAACAAACAAAAGATACTCCAGGTGCCTTACAGTATAGAAAAGGCCAAAGATAAGTTTTGGGCACCTATAATAGTGTTGGTACAAATGAGTCTTGGCATAATCAAATCTATAATCACATCACTAGTGTGATATACAATTAAAATATTAAGATTACCATGGAAATCTTGAATTTTATGTTAAAACAGAATGCTATATTGTCTCCAGACATGTTTATTTATTCCCTTAGATATTTTTAAGTCTTTTTTTTCTCTTTTTCTTTCTCTCTTTTTTTATTTTATTCTATTATTTTTTTTTATTATTATTTTTGACAGAGAGAGAGAGAGAGAGAGAGAGAGAGAGAGAGAGAGAGAGAGAGAGAGAGAGAGAGATTCCCTTAGATATTTAGAAATTAGGTTTAAGTGTGAGGATCACTAACACAATTGTTTATTTTTTTCCTGTGATTTCCATAAATATTTAGTCTGTACAACCAAACAGTGCTGGACTGATATATTTTATTATAAGTGTTAAGTTGTAGAAAAGTCTTTGTTATATGGATATATCACTTATGTTTTACAGAGAGCCTTCTAAGAGTTTTCACTTTGTTATTCACAAGTAGCCATCATTGGAACTTTCTCAACATGCAAATATAATTCTTATTTTTATTTACCATTGCGGTAGATAGATTATGATACAAACAGTCTTCTTTTCCCATATTTTGGGGGTGGTAATAGATAATAATCATAACCAGGAAATAATACAACTAGTTTTTTTATGTTAAGTCTACAGTAGATATTATTGACCTTATATTTTATGACCGGCCCCATTGTTAGGGCTGACCTTTATATGCGGAAGCTCATGTAACCTCACATCAACCCAGAGAAAAGTTCTGTTATTACCTTCATTTCACAGATAGTGGCCCAGGGATGTTTCATAAGTGGTTGAAATCATATAGTGGGTAAGTGGCAGAGTAAGAATAAAAACCCACGTCTGTACATTTGACCCCATCAGGGATCAAATTATCATGTTAAGAAAAGTGTCTCAGCCCTATCCTAGAGAGTCTGCTTTACCATTTCAGTCATTCCTTATCTCTTGTGAGACAATAAAGAGTCAGAGACAACAGCGTTGCTGGTCTGTTTTTCGAAAGGAACTCGTCCTTGTCCTACATGGTTTATTTTTACCATTTGAGCTTTTCATTAGCTCAGTTTAAATAAGTTACAAAAGGTACAGATCATTTTGTCATTAGCTGAGGATATTGTCATAAATGGAATCAGATAGTCTCCCTTTATAAAGCTATGTTTCAAAACATCTTAGAAGATTAAAAGCCTTTCATTTTAATAACCACTGCCTGTTTCTTAGATTCACACATCTGTAACTCTAACTTACTTAAAGTTTGTGGATGCTTTTTTATATATCAAAATTTAACATTTAATAACACTGATAAACCATTCAGCTTTCTAAATGGTGATAGGAAATTTTACGTACATCTGTGTCTCATATTCCAATCACTGATACCATTCTGTGAGGAATCTAAAGTTAGAGAAGCCATAAAATATTTCAAAAACACTGAAACAGCTTATTCTCTCCTCTATGTGTTTTTTGAATATACCTAAAATTACTTTGCTATTGGTTAGATGGAAAAATCTTTTTTTTTAAACTAATCATTTTATTTTTGTTTTTTTGTTTGTTTGTTTGTTTTACAGAGAGAGAGAGATACAGAGACAGAGAGAGAACTGAACTGGGGGCACTCCCCAGTTCAGCATATGGGTCCGCACGGGCCGGGGCCGGGATTTGATCCTCGGTCTCTGGCGCTGCAAAGTGAGGGCTTAACCCACTGAGCCATCCCGGCTTCCCGGAAAAATCTTTTAAGGACAAAATTTAAATAGATGTTTAAGTGAAGTTCATCTATGGCATATTGGTTATATTCTGTTTATTCATAGTCATTTTAATAACCCAAATATACTACCAATAATAACAATAATTTTTTTTTAAGCTAAACTCTTTTTTTTTAAGGTTTATTGTATTGCTTTTGACAGAAACAGACAGAGACAGAAGAGGGAGGACCCAGAGCAGTCTCCATAGTTGTATATCTTCAGTTTTCAACATGGTTTCATTCCACACAGATGGGTGGGGGCCTTGAGCTAGAAGCCGATCCCAGGGGTGAGTACCGAACTGGGGGTCTCCCGCATGGGAAGCACTCCCCAGTTCAGCATTTGGGTCCTCACTAGCAGGGGCAGGGATTCGATCCTTGGTCCCTGGGGCTGCAAAGCAAGCACTTAACCCTCTGAGGCATCCAGCTTCCCCTAGATCGGATTTTTTGTATTAACTCAGTCATATCTTCAGTAATGAAAAATAGCTATTGTTAGGAAGCATAGGCTTTAGCTGTTTTGGTGTCAGTTGCTTTTCAGGGAAATAGAAAATTTAATTATCTTTCTAATCCATTATAATAATGCGCTTTAATTCTCTGTTCATTCTGAACAGTTTTGAAACCATTACTATATTTTAGCATTTCACATTTTTACTGGGCTTCACAAAAATCTGAAATGTGGATTCCTTGTTTTTCTCTAGGATCTGATCTAGAATTGAGACGGACCTTAGAAATCATCTTATTTAATGAACTCACTTTATGGATGAGTTACTAGTTTAATTTGCTTGAAGGAGCAAATGAGTTCCCAAAGCCTCAAATATCTTCTCAACCTTATGTCCTCTGCTCTTTTTTTGTTCTAAACACAGATAGTGGCATGTTTTCCAGACTTTTTTTTTTTTTTCCTCTTCACAAGACCATGTGATTCTTAACCTTGGATATTTAAATTTCCATACTCCGCATAGAGTCTGGTCAATTTGTGATGGTGTGTCCTTGTGGTTTTAAGATGTTGGTTTCTCAACTGTGCTGTGCCAATTCCAACTTTGTCAAATTAGTAGTCCAAAGCAGGCAAGAGAATGAAGTCTTGTCAGGTTTATTTCCTTATGAATACAGAAAGCCAAACTCATAAATTACATGCACTTTTGGTTTTGCTAATTCATTCAGCAAATATTTAGTGAACACTTACTACATACTAGGCACAGTGATAGACACTATGAATAAAAGCAGTTTAGGAACCCCTCAAGTTTAAATTTTAAATGCAAATAGAAAACTGTACCCCTTGGTAACCTACTAAGACATTCAGTAAGTTTTTACATACAAATAAAGGATAGGAAGTGGTCTATATCACATGGAGTGATTAGATAAAGGCTCTCTGAGGAGGTGACTTTAAAGCTGAGAAGTAATAAAAGGGAAAAATCCTGAAATGTAAAAACTAAGAAGACTTGTTTATGTGGTGTGTTAATTATCCATCATTGCACACTGTTGCTTTTGCACCTATTGGCTTAAAACAACACACTTTGAGGACTCATGATTTCGGTGGGTCGTGAATCAAGGCCCAGCTTTGCTAAGTGTGTCTGACTCCAAGTCTCTTAGGATCCGTGGCTTTGCTGTTGGTCTGGGCTGTGGTTTCTAAAGCTTTGAATGGGGCAAGACTTGCTTCCAAGCTTGGTCACATGGATGCAGTCAGAGTTTAGTTCCTCACCACCAATTGGACTGAGAATCTCAGTTCTTTGTTGACTGTTGGCCTAAGGCCTCCCTCAGTGCCCTGCCATATGGCCCTCTCCATAGGGCAGCTCACAACAGTGCAGCTGGCTTTCCTCAAAGCACATGAGAAAGAGCACTCATTCTTTTGGAACCTAACCACAGAAGTGACATTCTGTCACTTTGCTATATTCTATTCGCGGGAAGCTGATCACTAGATCCAATCTATACTCAGAGGAAAGGACTAAACAAGGATGTGAATGTTAGGAGCTAGGGATCATTGGAGACCATCTTGGGTCTGCCACCACAGGGTGTGAGAACAGTGTGCTACCAAAAGTTCTGAGTCTGGCAATAGTTTGGAATGTTCTAGAAATTGCCAAGAAATCAATGTAGCTTAAAGGTGGAAGAAAAGAGACAGGGATATGTTACAAGATTGGATCAGTAAATAAAAAACTAGATAGCTCTTGGCAAGAAGCTGTGAGCGTTAAAGAGTACCCTAACAAAAGCTCGATCTTTTAATCAAGGTTATCCAACCCGAGGCCCACGGTCCGCAGGTAGGCCAGGATGCCTTTGAATGTGGCCCAACACAAATCAATAAACTTTCTGAAAATATTGTGTTTTATTTGTGAATTTTTTTTTAAGCTCTTCAGCTATCATTAGTGTTATTGTCTTTTATGTGTGGCCTAACACAATTCTTCCAATGTGGCCCAGGGAATTCAAAAGCTTGGACACCCCTGCAACAAAAAGTATGGGTGCTTCTTTTTTTTTTTTTTTAAACATGAGTAAAAGCTTGTTGAATATATCCAAATTTATACTTTCAGTGAACTTGGAAAGCAGTGTAACCCTGAATCCTCACATATACACATCTAGTGATGAGGGAACTATGAATTATGCATGTAACATTTCTCAGCTTCTCACAGTTTTCACTGGAGCCTGCATTTCAACACTGATTGCAAATGGTCTGTGAATCCACCCAAAGCCAGATATGCTGAACAAAAGCTACTGTTGCCTGGGACAACCCTACCCTTTAAGAATGCTAGGACACAAACTGTGTTTCTAGGAAATTTTACACAGGATTTTAGTTTAGTTTTTTTTGAAACTTGGTTTTGCAAGCCAAATACTTCATGTAATTTGAAGTTTTTGGTGATTTTTTATTTTCCGAGACTGTTGTTGGTATCACCACTGTGGAGATGAATTTTAATGTGTGATGGAAGCACATGTTCACTGAGACATTTGATCCTATAATCTGCAGTATTGTTCTTTGATAGTCGACACTTTCTGCCACAGAGACAGCTTTGTTGGAAATCATCCTACTTCCATAATGTGGGTAATGGAACCTAAATATTTTTCATATAGATAATAGAGTCTAAATATTTATTAGATATAGAGATTAACTTGAGAAAAAAAACATATATCAAAAAATTGAAAGTACATTCATCTGTAGGGAAATGGAATTTTTTAAAAAAGACAGCAATAATTCCCCATAACAAATATTTTTAGAAATCATCCTTCTTCAAATCATTTTTGTGGGGGAAGCCATTTTTCTTACTCTATCCTCTTAGTTATTAGTATTGTATTAAGTAAATAAACAGACAGGATTTTTCTTATCCATCTGTCTACCATGTATCCATTCATGAAAAAGTTGAAAATAGTGTTTTCACTTTATCATATGCACAAATAAAGTTATACCATAGTTATAACAGGAAATATTTCATTTGAAGTCATGGATTTTTATTTTATTCAACATTAATATTTTAAACATTAATTCATTTAATGTGTCTTAGCCACCCCATTAATAAAAAGCTAATTCATGAACAAGAAATATGTATCAAGTTATTTCCCTAAGCCATCTTTTTTCCATAATTGTTTCTCCTTTCAAAAGAGCATTATCTTTCTCACAATGGTTGAAGTGATGTATTATGGGAAATTAAACACACTTGACTTTTTTCTTGATTTTTGTATTTAGCCACTAGGGCCACTCTCACCCCAGAACTCTCATTATTTAACTCTTCCCCCTAGAAACTCTCTTAATCAGCAGCAGTAGGATTCACAGTGGGAAAACTCTTTTATTATGGCTTCCCAATATGATTTAACTTTCTTTTAATTCATTTTTTTCAGTCTATGTAACATTATGGGCTAGCAAACCATAAATAATATTTATTTTGAAACCAAATGTAGGATTTAAAACAGACTACTTGTAATAATCTAAACATTTAATGCTATTGACAATGTAGAAAAATGTCCTTAGAGATAGATGTGCAAATAGACACAACCTTTTAGGAGAACTACATACCAGTATGTCTCAACATTAAATGTACAGACCTTTTGATCTATTAAGTTTCTGTAAATTAATCCTGAAGAAGGGGGAAGAAAACATTTGTACACAAAGTTTAGTGCAAGAATACCTATTCCAGGGTTGCTTATATTGATGGAAAATTAATCTACATGTCCATATGGAACTGATGAAATAACATTAATAATAATAATACTGGATCACCTTTATTGAATTTGTATTACAGTTTAGCAGTATGCTAAGCATTTTATATTTGTAATATCACTTAATTTTCTCTACATCCTAATAATATAGGCACTTCAGTTATAACCAGTTTTGGATGAAGGAGCTGAGCTGTAGAAATGTTAAAATAGCTCTAAGTTATAACGTTACAACCAGTGACTAGCAGATTTGAAAATATTATGAATTCATATTATGAAGTCATTAAGAAAAAGATAGTCTTTACATTTATGTACTGGCATGGAATAATAGTTAAGGCTTTAAAACCGATAATAAAACTATTTGTTTAAGATCACATTTATGTAATATATTTATTTGCATATGGGTTATAAATAAAAGGACATCTAATCAATGTCACATAAGTTGTGGAGTGTTCATTCCTCACAGTAATATATGTCTCTCATGATGGCAGCCAATCCCACTCCCAGCTGGTTCTCATGTTTTATAAACAAGAGACTAATCTGATGTCCAGAAAAAATGATTTTTCCTCTATCAGCTAGGTCCTTAGCCAAGACCACTCCACCCCTCCCCATAATAAAAAGGCCAATTAACAGGAGTAGAACAAACATATCTTTAATAACACAACTTGTATATGAAGGAGATACCCAGTAAAACTGAGTAACTTTCCAGAGTGGTTCAAAACATCACCTTAAATACCATCTTCAGCTAACGCCAAAGAAAGATGTTAGGGAGTGGGGAAAGCACTTATGGCAGGTGGCCAGGAAAAGCTCAGTTAACAAGGGTGTGGTTGTCATGTAGACTTAAGTGATAGCCTATTGATAGCAGTCTAGAAATTTAGTCACCTTCCCCTTTCTGGTACAGAGAGGGCCAACATTCTTACAAATAGAGGTTTTCCTTATAAATGTAAATGTCTTTTACAAAAGGGTAGTTTCTGCTTAGTTTTCAGAGGTTCTGTGTCTTCAGCCTCTCAAAGGTAATCTGCTAAGAATAGTCCTTAAACCAAAGAGGCATTATTGCCTAGTACATTCCACTCCTTTTTATTAGCTACAGCTCCACCTTCTGCTACTATTTCAATCTGTGAAGTTCATCTTTTTTCCTAAGCTACTTTGACCTTGAACTTTTTCATTTCAAATAATACTGTTTTTGCTGCTCTAAAATTCTTTATTTAATATTGCGACATCCCAGGTTACTTTATTTTGGAGTGTTTTTTATTTTGTTTTCATTTGTTTATTTTTTATTCTGTGCTACCTTTTTTTTTGTAATTAAATAAATACACTCAAAATATAAATATGCCTACATTTTATTTCTGCCTCACTTATCAGATTTGCTGCCAAAAAAAAATGTAAAAATGAGTTTGTAACCGTATTGATGTTTATGGATGTTTTTATTTGTTTCTTGACAACCAATTATTGACAAAACCAGTAGTTTCAGCATTATTTCTGGCATGATCCATACTCGGCATTAACATTTTTGCTAGATTTTATCTATAACTGTTATGTAATGAAAAAAATAAAGCCTTTAAAAACATTGTAATATAAAAGTGTCACATTACTGAATACATTTTCTCAAGCTACATATACACATATACTACAAATGCATACGTACATGTGCATGCATACATGCTTTTGCCACCCATGCCATTTTCCTCCTAAGCAAAACATTGGCTTGATGTCATACCAGATGGATTATGGGTCCTCTAACACTACTTGGAAACTATGAGCTTTTCTTTAAATATATCAGACCTTCAATTTCTAGTAAGTAACTGAAAGAGTCCTTACTAATCATAGCCCCAGAATACTTTTGGGAGCTCACCACTTCATTATTTCTATTTCATAAGGTAACTATTCTGGGGGAAATATCTAAATTGTGAAGTATTGACTTGTTTACTAAAACAAAAAATGAAAGCAGCAGCAATAGTTAGAAAAAAAGAACACTGCTCTACACATTCTAAAATCAATATCCAACACAGCCTCAGTGGACAAACAGAAGACAGCTGTGTTCCAGTCTTCTGGGGCATTTTTTCCTACCACTTTAGTTATAAATTGCCTTTTTATCAAGGAAAAAAAATCCAGCAACATCTAGGAGAGAAAGATCCATCACACTCTCCAGTAAATTATTAACAAGAAACATAAATCAACATGTTTTCCACACCCTACTATAACATTATAAATTGCTCTCAGTCCTGAAGAATAAGACAATAAACCAGGTCTTAGATTTAGAATATTATATTTAAATATACTTCTCAAGATTTCAAGACTTTGTTGTTGTTGTTGTTGTTTGTTGTTGTTGTTGTTTTGCTGTTCAAGTGGTACATAATAATCAGTGCTAAAATACCATTTGCTTTGGTTATTGTGTTTGAACAATTTACCATATTATGTACTTGCCCCCTAAACACCTGTGCTTTTAATTTGCTTAAAAAAAATTCTTATTAAATGCTTCCTTAAAATTTTGTTAGAAAAAGGTTTCTTTGATATTTAGTGCTTTGGTATTTTAAGTGATGTTGGCCTTTCATGTGGTTCTTGGATTCATTTGTATACTCACTGATTATTTATATGAATCCTATCTTTGTTACACAGAACAACTGAGAAGTGAACCTGGGAAGGAGTTTTATACATCTGGTTGTGGAAGAAAATTAATACCTAAAACAATAATTCTACTAGAAGTTGATAGGGGCTATACCACTTTGACCTTAATATTTTAAGCAAACAATAGGATATCAAATATGTCTTCATGGGCATCTTGGGAAAAGTGATAAAGAATCACATTTGATGTGGATTATAACACACAAACAATAGCTTTCTAAACAGAGAAGCTATTCCACACTCACTCCTACCTCAGGGCCTTTGTATATTCTTTTTCATCTTCCTGAAAGGCTATTACCATTCTACCCTCCTCCTTCATTTACATTATAAAGTATAACTCATCCTTTATGTATCAGCTCTACTTTCTCAGGGAGGCCTATATGGCTCTATAAATTGAATTGGTTTTCCACTTTCAGAAAATGCAATTATATGGATATTTGTGTACTATTTAATTAATTTCTGCTTTACTTCACTGTAAACTACATGAGAGCAGAGATTCACTTTCATGTCTCCAGCAACTGGCAGAGACCCTAGCATGTAATAAATGTTCAATAAACATTAATCAAATTTGTGACTGAATGGAATTTGCTAAGGTTCAGCTTCCTCATTCATCAAGTGGATTAATATCCAGCCTATCTCTGATACAATATGAAATGTGAGGTGTTTAAAAATATGATTACAATTTATATGTATAATGTACTGTTATCATTACTATCTAATGTTAGTTCAATAATCAATCCAATTTGCACTTCACTAGTGTGAAGAATCTGTTTGTTTTATGTTAATGTCTCTTTAGGATTGGTAAATTAAGATCACTTGCCCTCTTACTCATGGTTTATATCCTTAGGATTTCTTTATATTTTTAATAATCCTACTTCTTTATTATCATCAGAGTATGAAGAGGTTAATTATAGCTCAGAGAAAACATGCTAAGATTTTCTATAAGTATAAAAATCCCCGGAATTATTGGTGTTCTTTCTCCATTTTTCTCTTAAATATAAAAAAAAACCCACCATCTCATTTACTCTCTTGCAATGGAAAATAATAGTATCTTTTATTATTCCTCGTCCTTTTCAAATTTGTGTTCATATCCCTCCCTATGTGCCTTCGTTTACATTTACATTTTGTAACTAGAATATTCTGCCTTCACACATTTAGCAATTCTGAACCAGTCTGACAAGTTTTAATTTGATCTTGTTTTGCTGGTCATGAATTCAGTTGCTAAATGTTTTACCATTTTTCATTTTCTTAAACAGAACAAGGTCCCATCTATCAATGGTTATCTCCTAATCTTCAGTTTGTTCATTTGTTTGTTTTTCATTTCCCCTACCAAGGTCAGTGTTTGTAAAATCTGCCTTTTACTAATTAAATCTGCCATCACTTGATAATATTGATGGTATTTAAATAGCATATACATTGGACACCCCCCCCCCCCCAGTTAATCCACCCTGGTGAGTTGGGAAATACATATTAGAGATTACATTTACAATAACAAACAAGTCATGTGGCATTATTTTCAATAAATTTTTAAAGATTATTCAAACACTGTAAGTGGTTTATGATCTGGTCAAATATATTCTCTCTGGCACTCATCAGAGACAAAAGGTCTGATCACCTTTTAAAATGGTGTGTGCAAATTTTATTAATTGTGTGCCTCTTTAGACTAAAATATGCTGAATACTGCTGCGCTAGAACAATTTCTGCTTTGTTATTCAGAAACCTGAATTTTAAAGGGAAATAAAGAGTAGCTTAAAAGCATGTAGATTAAGTGAGCATAAATTTTATGGGAGGACCTTACCTCACGTTATTAAAAAAAATCAATTGGTATTGATGAAAATAGGTATAATGAGTAAACATTATCATGTAGTGAGAAAAAGCTAAATGTCCTCCCCAAGGCATGCAACCTAGCTCATCAGAGAAGAAGGCCCATTCCCTGCTCAGCTTTTATGTGCTGAGAAACTAAAAAAAAAAAAAGCCAATGGCAAGGAGCAAATCTTGACTGTGTAAGAGTTCTACCAAACACAATGAATTTGAAGATACTGAAGAGCAATTATGATCCTAATAATAAAAGTATATGTCTTTTTGTTTTATATTTAAATGGGAGAGTCTGGTACTAGTTAGCAGAAATGATAATCCAACCTAGTAGACATTAAATAGTACTTAGTATGCATCGTCTTGTGCCTTCTTTCAGACAAATCCCAGTTTTACACTCAAAGGACTGTGTAATCAGACGACAATATTATTGCTCTTTGAAGACTTACGATTTACTTAGAATTAAAGCCACAACTCGGCTCTATGTCTCCGTTTACTCAGTGATGAGCCCACAGCCTCCTATTCTGAGAAGTAAAGCTGGTTATTCGCCTTCAAAATAGAAATGAGGCTGTGACTGAAGACTGAGTGCGCTCCTAGTTTTTGTTTGCCTGTGTAAACACAAGAGATACCATATCAGATCTATCTGTGTGCACAGGTAGGGATGGGTGTCCAGGTTCAATGCAAGGAAGTAACAATTAAATAATACATCCCACCATTGGCATGATGCTTCTCCTCTCCGGTGCCTTGATTTCGCCACAAGGAAAGGAAGATTTAAACTCACATTGAAAACAAAAGTTAGAGGTGTCTGACAATCCAGCAGGGTGTGGTTAAGAAAAGCATTGATTTAGATGGAAAAACCTGGTTTTCTCTTCTGGAACTGATACCGTACATCCTGGTGCTTTGGTCTTAAGCAATAGACTTTGTGTTTCAGAATTCTCATTGCTCATGTCAAGTGAAAGGTCATGCTTTTATCCTTTTGTCTATATGTGGATTTCTATAAGAAGCAAATGAAAACCCATATTAGAAGCGTGTTATTTAGAATAAAAGTGTGAATTGAAGTAAAACCATTGTAGCGAAATGGCTGTGAATGAAAAGGGGCCATGAGACACTGGTTTGCCATCCTGCCATGGCCCATGAGGTAAGGCAGGTTTGCAATGGGACCCCACTTCTGCCTAGTTTTCTCACTGTAACTTTTAGAAAATCTCAGATGTCTCATCTATAAATTGGAACTTTATATTTCTGAGAAGGTTGGGCAGATTAAATGACAGAAGGGACGAAAGCCACTTAGCAAATGGTAGGGCACATAGAGTTCACCATGGTCATCACTGCTATTGTTGCTGTTGTTATTAAAATTACTAAAGGATTTTATCTTGCTCTCTCTCAGGCACATTTCTCACATTGCTATGTGCATGGCCCAGAGTGTTGCAATTTCACCAGCAGCAGAAGCAAATGGGAGAGGCTGGGCTGGATCCAGTGCTCAAGGAAGGCTTGGCCTTGACAGAAGGTAGACTCTCCAACCAGGCGGTGGGGGGTAAAAATGAGAGCACGAAAGCATTACTGTTAACAGAGTTTCCGCAAACTTACAGCCTGTGGGTTGAATCCTATTCACCGTTGGCCACCTGTTTTGTAAATAAAGTTTTATTGGAACACAGCACATCCGTGCAGTTACATCTTGTCTACCACAGCAGAGTTGAGTAGTAAGAGCAGAGACACTGTGGCCCACAAACTACAGAAATGTTTGCAATCTGGACCTTCCCAGAGAAAGTGTGTTAACCCTTGTATAGTTCAGGGGGTGATTTGGGAGGACACAGCAAAAGAAGTCAACGAACAGGCATTAGATTAAGTAGCAAACACTGAAGAAATACACAAGAAAGCTGTAATCTGTGCATTAAGCTTCTGAAATTTGTTTTTGAAGCAAAAAGTCTCAGAAAAAAACAAAAACAAAAACCTACCATCACATGTCTGACCTTCATGGAAGCCTGGCACAAGACACACAGATCAACAAAGAGGCTGAGAAGTGGGAATTCTGAAAGGAAGAGAGGCATAGAAATAAACAAGAACTGTGTGGGCTAGGGCTGTCTTCCTGCCACAGACATCCACAAGGCTTCTGAAAATGAGTTCAAAAGTCAATGTGTGAAAGTCTAATAATAGACTCAGAGGGTATAAAGGACAATTTTGTCCTCTGAGCACTAAAGGAAGTTTCATAATGTTTAATTGCTCCTAACCCTTTAAATGTTTTTTCAATATTTCATAAATGAGCATCTATCTTTCTTTTGTTCTTTCCTGTCACAAACTCACATAGTTAGCCAGCTAAGTATTCTGTCCATAAGTGAATGACGGATTGCCACCTTTCTCTTAATTGTTCCAAATTTATGAAATCTCATATTATTGCTTTTAAGGACCAAATACAATAAAGCGTTCAGATGGTCACACAGATATTTTCACACAAACACAAATGGTGATATTGAGGCAGAAACAAAGGCTTGCATAACGGGGGCCTCTATGAGACCGCTCGAAATGTTAACAGTCAATTGATGTGTAAAAGAACGAATTTATTACACATAAGTATTGAGGAGTGTTAATCTGTGATTAATGAAAGTGTTTTTGAGAACTTAAATACATTTTTGAAAGTTGAGGGTTGTCTCTACAACAGTTTTATTTGCCTGTTTTCAGGTATTTGGAAGAATGTTGAATGCAAATGTGTAATATATAATGGATACTCAGTCTTAGCAATGTAATTGTTATATTCAAGTTATAGGCAAGAGGAGATCTAATGTAGTGGTAGGTCAAGAGATATGGGTGGATGTTGAGGAAACAGTCTGTGAAGCTATCTAACCTACTTTCCATGGCCCTTCAAAAACTTTTTACCTTGA
>PVKE010016040.1:0-32559 GCA_004027555.1 Craseonycteris thonglongyai
GGCCTATAGTTTTCCTTTTTGGTATTGTCTTTCCCAGGTTTTGGTATTAGGGAGATATTAGCTTCATAGAAAGAGTTGGGTAGTACCGCCTCCTCTTGAATTTTCTGGAATAGTTTGAGGAGGATGGGCATAAGTTCTTCTTTGAAAGACTGGTAGAACTCATTGGTAAAGCCATCTGGTCCAGGCCTTTTGCCTTTGGTCTGTCCATATATTTCTGGGTTTATTTCTGGGTTTTCCCTTCTGTCCCATTGGTCTATATATCTGTTCTTCTTCCAGTACCCAACAGTTGTGATGATGCTTTGCAGTGTAGACTGAAGGGAGCATGATGCTTCCAGCCTTATTTTTATTTCCCTCAGGATGTCTCATGAGAGAAACTGAATCTGGTTTTTAAATGATGGAAATCAAGAGATTATGTTTAAGAGAAGATCTCATTTAAATTCTAATAAAAAATAAATAAAACTTATTATAGGTCATTGACTGCTTTCTTTTCAGTGCAATCACGCTGTCTTAGCAAGATGTTTCAGGGGCATATACAGTTTGTGCAGGTTTATTTACTCACAATTGAGAGAACATTTCAAGCTGGTAGCTTTAATTAGCTTAGCTGATTCCTGTGACTTTTTTCCACAGAAGGCCCCCAAAAAAGAGACTGTCTGTGGTTAAGCTCTCTTAGTCATAGCTCACTGGCAGCTTTGCGATATACCCAGCATTGAAAATTAGTTTCCTTCCTTCAGAAAATGCTAATAAAAAAAAAGAAAAGAAATAAAGGATGTGATCATTTTGAGAACAGTCAAAAACCAAAAATGCAGAACCATAGCTTAACATGCAAGAAGGAATTTTCATGGAATTTGTAATATTCTTGAATTACAACATCAAATACAGATTTGCACATAGTAAGTATTCAGGATTCCATTTTTGGGTGTCCCCTCTCATTAGATAGCTTTGTCTTTCCTTTCAATAAAACCTCTGCTGCCTAAACCTTCAAAAACAGGGGGGGAAGGTGTTATCCAGTAGTCTTCTGTTGCATGAATAGTGAGTCAAAATTCTCTCTACTACATTAAAAGTTCATTTTCCTCATGACTTTTTAAATTATTTTCAAGCTATATCCCCTCTCCCCTTCCTAACAGACTAGTTTATAGCCTAACTTTTTGAAACATATTTTGTTAAATATTCAAATTTAAAAATAATGCTAACTTTTACTGAGACCTACTGTGTATTAGGCACTGACCTAAAATGTACTAACTCATTTAATTCTTGTGACAATCCTCAGTGGTGTATATTGATGTCATTTTCACTTTAGTGGTAAAAAAAATAAGACCATACAGGTTAAATAAGTTTCCTGAAGTTGTAAAACTAAAAAGTATAGTAACTGGAAAGAAAATCCAGGCACACTGTTTCTGAGTAGCCAGCACAGTAGTTTAGATTTTATTCTACCCTGAACATCTTTGAAGAGGTTGTTTTTTCTCTCTCTCTCTCTCTCTCTTTTTTGCATTATAAATTCCATAGAAATTCAAGATGTAGTGATACCAAGATATATGGAGAAGAATAACATAGTACCTTGAACACTTTTCTTTTATTTCATTACTATTAAAACTTTACTCAATAAACAGGCCATCATTTTAAAAGAATGAGAGTGATTAATAATAACTGTTCATGGGTAAACATGTGCCTGGAAAAATTGTTAATTAATTATCAGTTCTCTCTGCCTGGCACATAAATGACCACTTCTCTATGTAATGTATAATTCCTGTACTCTCTAAAATTTATCCTCTTAAGCCAACATTGACAAGCCATTTTCTGATTGCTACACTATAGGTTAACTATTCTCAATTAGCCTACCCAGGAGTCTAGAGATATTATACTTATTTTGAAAATAGAATTCCATTAGTTATTGACTTATCTCTTTTGCTGAATAATTATGGAGGCTCTATTTAAGTTCTTCCTGAAAATAAGAGCACGGTAGTCTCACAGTGATTTGTTTTTTGTTGCCTTATCAAAGGAAAAAAAGAGATATTATTTAGGTCTTTCTTCCACATTCCAGGGTGCCTCTGTCCTTCCTCCTTGATATAAAAATCAAATTTTCAAGAGCAACCTTACTTTGAGTCATCAAATATTTCTTAAGCAGACTCTGTGTCAATAAAAAATGAGTAAGGAAAGGGAACCTTTTAAAGGGACTTAAGAGTCAATGTGCTGCTTCAGCAAAATATTTCTCCAACTAGGTCAGACCAAATCGATCCAACTTACTTTAAAACATGTACCCTACTTGAACTCCAATAATGTTTGTATACTCATTCATATGTTTCCTTTTAAATTAATAGCTTGCTTATATTTAATTGATATTGGGTAACATAGACTAGTTAAGGAAACTATATTTATCTAGAATGTGGACACCTGTATTATACTGCTTTGTATCTCTTTGGGCATGTGCCTAATAGTTGATTGCATCAATTATTATAGTTTTTGATCTCTAATTGATTACAATCTTTAGTACTTCATTATCTTAAACTATACTTTTGGATTTTTCAAGTAAAAGAATATAGTCATCTGAATAAGGATAATACAAATTACAGTAGAGCATAACTTTGCTGTTGAGAAAGGACTTTGAAGTACATGTTTTCATTTGAAATTAGCAAAAACTCTATGAGGCAAATGGAATTTAATGCTCACTGTTTGTTTCACAGTTATTTGTGATGGTGAAAGAGGTAAAAAGGGATTTGAAATGAAATCTCTAAAATAATGGGAACTATCATGTTATTACTACCGTGAATAAAAACACATACTTATATTTGGACCACGTAACTCTCATTACAACACTTCCCATGGATATATGTTATGAGACACGTTCAAGGTGGTATGACATAGAAGGTGCTATGAAGTGTAAAACGCTATTATGTTTCATGAAAAGACACAGGGATGAGAATGTCATCATAAGAAATGTTATTTCTACACATTGCTTCTTTGATATAAATCCACATAAATCCGAATTTGTCTGTCTTGTTTCTAAAAAAAATTAAAATTCTCAGTAATCAGAATACTATTTTAGAACTTTCCCCTTTGTTTTTTTGTGGGGTTGGGGGGAGATGGAAGAGAAAGTATTAAATTTAGTGATTTTATATACATACACAAACATATGTATATACCGGGTATATATATATACATATATTCATAAATATATACATATGACACATGCAGAAGAAGCTAGTTTTGTTGCAAATAGATAAACCTTTATTTGTAAGGGCCATAAACCCTTACACAGTAAAAAAAAAAAATCCAAATACCAGGGCAATTTAAAATAAGCATATTATAAATAAAATTCATAATAATCTTTTCATTTGAAGATTGCAAGAGTATAATAATTCACCAGTAGCATCTAACCTGTACATAGACATTGGAAAATAAAATATCCTTATAAAGTATCAAAACAGAGTTATGTAAGGCCACCTTAAAGAAAAACAAAACCTATTTCTATTTCTAGGGCAAAGTGTAACTAATTAAGGTAGAGGGAAGATTGTTTAGTAACAGAAGCAAGGAGAAGAGGGAAAGAGAAATGTTGGTATCATGTGCCCTGGAACTCCATTTAGTCTAATCGCCACCTTTAATACATTAAAGAGAAACCCAAAGAGAAAAACTGCTTTTGCCCAAGGCCCAACACTGATTCACATCTGAACCAGAACTAAAATTTGGGATTCCTTACATATACACCAAGTCTCTAAATTATAGTCAACATTTTCTCTTGCTTTTTCTCTGAAAGCAATAGTCCAGGCAATAAGAGGAATAGAGGAGGCTTTTAGTTAGTTTTGTTCGTTTGTTTGTTTTCCCCCTCCTAGGCTAGTGTCAACGGTTAGGAAGATTGTCATGTCAGCCTACTATTTTGATTTCATATATTCCCTTGGAAGAAACAGTATCTTGGTATGTTTAAGTGAATTGCACACAAAGAGAATCAGTGTCAAAGGTTTAAATGCAGGTCTTCCAAAAATCTTGTACAATGCTGCTTAAAAAATACATATAAGAGAAAGGAGCCCATGTGAAAATCTGTCTTTTGAAAAAGTTGACACAAATTGTATGCCCTACTTTTCAGGAATTATCTTCGATCACTTCATAATTGCTGCTCACAGTGGCCCAACTAACTATTAAATAGTGTTTCTGACCTTATGCCCTGTTCCACAGATCTGTGAAATACATAGTTTTTTTTTTTCCTCCCCAAAATAGAAATGCTGCTGATACTATGTTGAAACTCATTATTAGTGAAATTAGAATATGACAACAAACTGCAGATGGTAAAAGATTACTTCCTGGCAGAGAATAAGTACAAGTGCATTTTATGCTAAGCAAAATGTGATTATCCATATAAATTGTGATAGTGGCAATTGATTCATGAAGGGGTAACTGTGCTCCAGCTCTTGCTGCCAATTATGTGTTTTAATCATATCAAGATAAAAATCACAGATTAAAGATAGAGAAAAAAATTAAAAGCATCTTACAATTAATTAGAATATACTAACAAAAAAATCATGTGAGTTTTCATAGTTGCTATATTATACAAAGAGCCATTTTAGTTCATTTAGAAATCAAAATGAATATTTCTGTTTAGTTTAAAATCATCTAGCACACATAGTATTAAAAGATTATTTTAATCAAATAAAGTTTCAGACACTTTTAAAATGAATGTTTTCACAGTAGAGATAATGAATTGTGTTTGATTTATTAGTACTCCAATAGCATCCACGGAGAATATGTTTCTAAAGATGATATTCTAATCTATTACATATTATATCGTATTCATACTTTTAAGAAATATTTGCAGGGGAAGCCGGGATGGCTCAGTGGGTTAAGTACTCACTTTGCAACCCCAGGGACCAAGGATCGAATTCTGGCCCTGGCCCATCTGCAGACCCATGTGCTGAACTGGGGAGTGCCCCCAGTTCGGTTCTCACCAGGGTGAGACCCCAGCCCAATTCCTGCTCTGTGCAGCCCCACACCCACCTGTGGAATGAAACAATTTGGAAAAACCAATGATGTGCAACTATGGAGACTGTTCTGGGCCCTCCCCTTCTCTCTGTCTCTGTATCTCTCTCTCCCTGTCAAAAACAAGAAAAATAAATCTTAAAAAAAAAAAAGAAAGAAATATTTGTGTAGGTCTTCTTTATGCCAAGAACATCTGAATTAAGAAAATAATGTACAACATTTCTGGTTTCGCAGAGCCTACATATGTTAATCCTATTTCAAAAGAATATTGTATTTCTAAATGGTGCACATAGGGAATGCTAACAAACACTTTTGTTATGAAGGACAAATTCTGCTCACTTTTCCTTCTAACTGCTGACAACTCCCTTTAGGATTCTCCTTCATCAGCAGAAGTAGACTGTTTCTGTGGAATAAACAGACTGACTAATGTTAAAGTGAACTACTAAAGCTGAAAGACCATTTGTAACGTAACTAAGCTACCTTACACTGTATCCACTTTGGAGATTAGACTGCTAACCATACTGTTAATTCAATTATTCATCATTCACCAAACATTCACTGAATGCCTATAATAGACCAGTCTCTGTGTTATAGGTTTTGGGCATAACACATTGAGTAAACAGCCAAAGCTTCTGCTAAGATGTATCTTATATTTCAGTGGAGAAGATGGAGTAAAAATATAGCAACAAACAAATATGTGAACTATAGTTAGATGATAAATTTTAAGGAAAAAATACAAAGTACGTTCAAAAGATAGGGAGTAACAAGGATGTTATTGATAGAGGGGCTGCAATAGCTAGGGCCTAGCATAAGGTAATGAGATGAAGGAGTACATATGTAAAAGGAACCCATGTAGATGGAAAACAGAAAAATCAGGCTGCGTGGAAAAGCAGTAAGACCAGTGTGGCTAAAGCAAAATGAGCAAGGCTGAGAGTAATAGTTTATGACAGAGTGGTGGCCAGGCATGAGCTTAAAAAGGGACTATCAGCCATGATAAGAAAATACCCATAAAGAGGAGTTATTCTCTTTACATAATGCATGTGACTGAATGACATTGCTGTCAAAATAAAATATTAATAATAGAAATAGAATCATTCATGGTGATATTCAGAAACAATGCACTCTTTCTAATAAAAAGTACTTAAAGTCTTTCTAATTGTAATTAACAAACTGTGATCAGGTTATAAGGTTCAAGGTTTTAAACCAGCATTGGAGAACACTAATACAGAAGACAGGCATGTAAGCAAGTAATTACAATGAAATAGGCACTTACAAAATGTATTAAGAATTATCTGGGATTGGCCAAACTTCCTTCCATCTCTGCTTAGCAAGTAAAAATGTGCGAAGAAAATCATTCCCATACTAAAAAGAATTTTCAAAGTCATAAATATTTTAATGCCATAACTTTTCTCAAAATAGCCAAGGGAGCCAAAATCCAAAGAAGAATAAACTATTTCAAGTTGGCCATTAACAGAATATAGAAGAAAGAGTTGACTGATGTCCTCATAGGGAGTAATGGGGAATCACTTAGAAATTTTATGATTCTGTAAGGGCCAAGTGTGAACTACTATGTTTATGTGTAATAACTGGGGACACAATGGGAGTTAATATTCACTTGTAACTTATTTCCATGGTCCTGCATTGAGTGCACATAAGAGAGTTGGGTCAGCAGGCTGTCTGATAGAGTTTCCTCTGGGTGTTATAGGCATGCTGTAGGCACTGGATGTCTCTAAGTGAATAGGCACAATACCTCAACCTCTTATCACCTACAAAGTCATAATCTTACAATGCTAGGGCGTGGGCCAGCAACACTCTTATCCCATGAAGTGCTTAATAAGGTCCATTGCTGCTGGTGAAAGGGTCACAGCAAAAGCCTGTACACCTGGCAGAGAAGGAGAAAACCATATTGAGTCAAGGGTCTTTCACAAATATGAAGCAGAGGTCTACAAATTTGAGGAGGCAGGAATCTATCTCTGACCTACCACCAAAGATAAAAGACAGTATCTGGCTCGCACAGAGATGAGGGGCAGCAACAATGAGAAAGTTTTGCCTTCAGGGCACAGGGGCACAGGTCTTGCCTGAGACTGAGGCTGGACCAGGACAGCAGAGAACTGGGTGCTGAGTAAGATAGAGGATCCAAAACACAGAGTGATCTTTAATGTGGTGCCTTGAGGAAGGGCAGCTGAAAGTGAAGGGGGGAGGAGGAACACTAAAGAAAATCTTATGACAATTCAGGCCCCAGTCTCAGTACAAAGTAACAGCAACCTCCTGCTAGAGAAATTTGAAGCTTGTGGTGCACTGTACATAGTGATGACAACAACAAGAAGTGCATATCCAGATTAATTTCTGACTAAATAGACTCACCCAGACACTAACAGTCTGATAGGAGTGTATTGATATATTTAATTTTTTTAAGATTTATTTTATTGTTGAGAGAAGTACAGAGAGAGAGAAGAGGGGAAGGCCCAGAGAGTCTCCATAGCTGTACATCATTAGTTGTAATATGGCTTCATTCTACACAGGTGGATGTGGGGCGGTGCACGGCTGAAACCAAACTGGGGCCTCCCATATGGGAGGCAAGAACCTTGGCCTCCGTCGCGGCAGTTACCACTTGTGCTACAGTTCAGCAAATGGGGTTGCACAGGCTGGGGTTGGGATTTGATACCAGGGCCCCATAATTGCAAGGCAAGTATTTAACTTGTTGAGCTATTCCAGTATTCCTGATATATTTTATTTGCATCCATCTCTGTTGTCAAGGAATCCATCTAAATTTATGACACACAAAAATGAAAAAAGGAATCTATTTTCAAAAAAATGAAATAAGGCACAGAAATAGACTGAGCTATGTTATATTCCCAGATGTTGGAACTATCAAGTGGAAACTATATAGATGATTATGGATAAATATATTAGCAGCGGGGATGCTGGGATGATTCAGTGGGTTAAATGCTCACTTTGCAGCCTTGGGGACTGAGGATCGAATCCTGGCCTCAGCCATACAGACCCATATGCTGAACTGGGGTGTGCTTCCCATGTGGGAGGCCCCCAGTTTGGTTCTCATCCCACAGTTCAGCCTCTGGCTTCAGGGGACATGTCTCCCATGCAGGAGGCCCCCATCCCAGTTCCTTCCCTGTGCTGTCCCCACCCACCTATATGGAATGAAACCATGTGAAAAACAGATGAAGTACAACTATGTAGACTGCTCTGGGCCCTCTTCCTTCTCTCTATCTCTCTTTATCTCTGTATCTCTCTGTAAAAAACAATAAAACAAATCTTTAAAAAATTGTGTTAGTAGGAAAGGCGAATCACATAAATAATAATAATTGAAGCTTATCAGATAGAGGGTAAACTAAAATACTCCATGAAGAGAGATTTACAGAAATAAATACTTATATTAGAAAAAATAAAAGTCTAAAACTGATGACCATAGCTTCTACTTTAGAGAAAGAAGAGCAAGATAAACACAGATTAAGCAGAAGAAAGGAATTATAAAGATCAGAGTGGAAATCAGTGACAGAAAACAAAAAAGCGATAAAGAAAATCAATGAAAACAAAATCTGTTGATTTGAGGAAATTAATAAAATTGATAAACCTCTAGCTTGAGTGATCAGGATCAAAAGAGAGATGACCCAAATAACAAGTATTAGGAATGAGAGAGGTGACTTTAATACAAATTCCACAAATATTAAAAGGACTGCAAAGATAATTATAAACACTTTCATGACAATAAATTTTACAACTTAAAATGAAAAGGAAAATTCCTGAAAAGATACAAATTACCACAAATGAAACTCTCCTCTCAGAAAGTTTTACTGGTGAGTTCTAGCAAACATTTAAGAGAGGAATATCACTAATTAAACATACATGCTTTCAGAATATTGACTAGCTGTGACTACACTTGAACTCATTTATGAAGACCAACATTATGAAGACAACATTAGTTGTGCCATAATTTCATTCCACACAGGTGGAGAGGGAAAATAAAAAAGCCATGTGATAATCTCAATAGATGCAGAAAAATCTTTAAAAAAAATTCCAACATGCATTCCTGATTTAAAACAAACAGACAAACAAAAACAAATAAACAAAACCTTCTCAAACTAGAAATTAGAAGGGAATTTTCTCAACTTTGTTGAGAGCCTGGTCAAGAAAAAACAGTCCTATGTTTTACATCATATTTAATTGTTAGAGACTGACTGTTTTTCTGCTAAGATGTGGAACAGGGAAGAGTGGCAATATATTCAACACTGGACTGGTACTAACCATTACAATAAGGCATGAAAAGAAAAAGTGTGCATTGAAAAGTAAGTCAGACTGTAAAAAATCAAGAAGCATATGACTTCACTTATGCGTGTAATATAAAACTGATAGTAACAAAGAAACAAAAACTCATGGACACAATCAATAGTTTAGTGGTTACCTGAGGTTGAAGGGGGAGGTGGGTAGGAGAGTAAGGGTGTATGGGAGAGTAGGGAGGGAGCATCAAATATACGGTAATTGAAAGAGAACTGACTCTGGGTAATGAACACATAATGCAATACATAGACAATGTAATGTGTAATTGTACACTTGGACACTCCGTAATTTTTACCAACAAGTGTCACCCCCCAGTAAATTTAACAATTAAAAAAAAGAGTACAACTGCCTTTATTTGAAGGTGACATGATTATTTACTTAGGAAATTCTAAAGAGCATAAAAATGGAAAGTAGAAAAGTGAATTTAATAAGATTTCATAATACAAAATCAATATGTAACATCTGTTGTGTTTCTGTATTCTAGCAATAAAAAATTGGAAATTAAAAGAACTACTTACAATAGAATATAAATATATTTTTTAAAACTTAGTAATAAATATGACAAAAATGCAAAACCTATGCACTGAATACTACAAAATAAATGTTACTTAGAATATTTTTAAACAACTTAATTAGGGGATGCCGGGCTAGCTCAACAGGTTTAGCACTTGCCTTGCAACCACAAGGTCCGGGGATCAAATCCCAACCCCAGCCCATGCAAACCCATGTGCTGAACTGTGGTGGTGAAGGTTCTCACTTCTCATAAAGGAGGTCCTCAGTTTGGTCGCCACCCTATCTGTGTAGAATGAAACAATATCACAACTAATGTTGTAAACTATGGAGACTGCTCTGGGCCCTTCCCCTTTCTCTCTCTCTCTCTCTCTCTCTCTCTCTCTCTCTCTCTCACCTTCACTCAAAAAACAATGAATCTGGGAAAGCTGGTATGGCTCAGCGGTTAAAGTGCTCGCTTTGAAGCCCCGAGGACAGAGGATCGAATCCTGGCCCCAGCCCATGCGGACCCACATGCTGAACTGGTGTGTGCCCCCAGTTCAGTTCTTGCCAGGACCTATGTGGGAGGCTCCCAGCCTAGTTCCTGCCCTGCGCAGCCCTGTGCCCACCTGTGGAGTGAAACTACATGGAAAACTAATGTCAACTATGGAGACTGCTCTGGGCCCACCCCCTTCTCTCGCTCTGTCTCTGTCTCTGTCTCTGTTTCTCTCTGTTAAAAATCAATAAAATAAACTAAAAAAAAACACAATAAATCTTTGAACATAAATAAAACATGGAATTAAACAAAGATATATATCATGCTCATAAATCAAAAGATTCAGTATTTTCAAAAACAAAATTTGTATAAGCACATAGGCTGTTGGAAAAAATTAATTAAAGTATAAATATGGAGTAGGAATGTGTGTGGAATGGCAGGAATATGTGATGACAAGGAATAGGAGCTGGAGGTGAGCATGTAAAGGTAGATTGGGGCCAGTTCATGAAGGGCTCTATATGCCATGCTAAGAGTTTAGGCTTTTTCTTTCAGAAGTGGGAAGTCCTTGCCAGTTTTATCTCTTTTTAACTTTTAATATAGACAATGCAGACTTATTAAACAGTCAAAAAAATAATGCAGATTTTTCTTATACCCCTCACCTCACATCTCCTAATATTAACATCTCACATAACCGTAATATAATTTTCAAGAATAGTCAATTAACATTGGTACATTATGATTAACTGAACTACAAACCTTATTCAAAATTCACCAATTTCTTTACTAATTTTTTTTTCTGTTTCAGTATCTTATCCAATATTCCATTTTGCCTTTAGTTGTAATTTCTTCTTATTTTCTCTGATATGTAATAGTTTCTCATTCTTTTATTAATGGCTTTAAAATATAGAAATGACATAATGGAATTAAAAAAAATAAATATCCTTGTTTACAATATAAATGATTGGAGAAATTTTAAACTGGGGGTTGTAGGATTATACCAACTTGGGGACAGTTAATATTTCAAGAACAAAATAGTCTTGAGCAATATTTATGTGGTAGAATTAACAGTATGTGTTTAACAAAGTTGATTTGAATGAGTATGAGGAATAAAAGAAGAAATATTTGAAGATGACTTCAGAGTTTTGGCATTGATATGACAATAACGGGAGCAATATATGTAAAATATTATTTTTTGTCATTTTCTGTCTTCCTCTTACACAACCATGAGTGCACAGATTCTCATATCTTTCTACTGAAATCTAATTTCTTTTTATTTTTATAAGATATAATTTGTTGGAGTATATTAAATGTTCAGTCATTCATCTTGAAAGAATCGCATCTAAATACAGAATGTGCCATATTACAAAAGAATAATAATTTTAGTAACTAGAATTTCTTCTATAAAATGGTGGGAAAAGTTTTGAAGACAGACATATAATAGGATATGGCTATCATTCTTGTCAGAATTATGTTTTTAATAACTTTTTTAAATCTTTCAGTTACAGTTGGCATACAATAGTATGGTAGTTTCAGGTGTGTGACATAGAGATTAGGCATTTCTATAACTTATAAGGTGATCAACCCAATAAATGTAGTACCATTAACACCAAAAATAGCTATTACAATATTGATTGTATTTCTTGTGCTTTACATCCTCAAGACTATTTTGCAACTACCAATTTGTACTTCTTAATCCTTTCCCCTTTTTCGCCCATCTCCCCAAAACCGCTCTCATATGGCAACCATCAAAATGTTTTCTGAATCTTATGAGTTTGTTTCTCTTTTGTTTGCTTGTATTGTTCTTTAGCTTCCACATATAAAATAAATCATATAGCATTTGTCCTTTTCTGTTTGACTTACTCCACTCAGCACAATACCCTCTAAATTAATCCATGTTAGGCAAGATTTTATTATTTCTTATTGCTGAGTGATGTTCTGTTATATATATGTACCACCTCTTTATTATTTATTAACCCACTGATGGGCACCCAGGTTGCCTCCATATGTTGGCTTTGTAAATAATGCTTCAAGAAACATATAGATGCACTTGTCCCTTCAAAGTAGTGTTTGGATTTTTTAAAAATAAATACCCAGAAGTGGAATTACTGGGATCTTATTTTTCTCTTGTCACAGCCTTTGCTTTAAAGTCTATCTTGTCTGATAGGAGTGTTGCTACCCTGGCTTTTTGTTTTGTTTTCACTTTCATGAATATCTTTTTTTCTGTCCATTTACTTTCAGTCTGTGTGGAAATCTAAAGTGATTCTGGGTCACACTTTGCCTCCTGAATACTGATGGCAACTTAAGAAAGAAAAATAGCAATGAATGCATATCAGGGTTTAGTGATGGATATTTTTTCTAGTGATGTTGAAACTAAGCCTAAAAAAAAAAATGAAAGAAAGAAAAAAGACTGGATGTGTTTGAAGAATTGGGATTACATTAAAAACTATGCAGAACTCTGTTTGAAAGATTTCAAAGGCTGTATGCCATTTAAATGTACTGTATACTGAAATTCTTTATTGTTTTTCATTTCAAACAATGCACTGATATGTAACTGGTGGCATCTCATGAGCTAAGTGTATGACATATTCAGTTCAAGTGCCTTATGTCAAAACAGAGCTATGTGTCAGCACTACTGCCCATCCCAGTTCACAGAAGTGTATGCTTGTGTGAAATGACACTGTGCTTAAATGTTAAAGTCTTTTAAAGATGTATTTTTATTGTTTTTGACAGAGGTAGATAGACAGAGAGAAGCAGGAGGGTCAAGAGCAGTCACCATAGTTGTACATCATTAGTTTTTTATATAGTTTCGTTCTACATGTGGGCACGGAGCTGTGTAGGGCAGGAACCAGGCTGGGGGCCTCCCACATGGGAGGCACACCCTCACCAGCTGGAGGCCTCCTACATGGAAAGCACACTCGGGGTAGGAGCTGAATCAGGGACCTCCCATATAGGAAGCTCACCACACCCCAGTTCATCATATGTGTCTGCATGGACTAAGGCCAGGATACAATCCTCAGACCCCAGGGTGGCAAGATGAGCACTCAATCCGCTGAGCCATCCTGACATCCCTGCAAGTCTTAAACTTTACCAAGTCCATTTGTTTTCTTTAGGTTTGTCAAATGGTTTTCATTTGAAAATAAATAATGATACTTAAAACATTAATGACAGTTTTATTTTTAAGTATCCTGAAGTATCCTATAGTGTAAAGAAGACTGCTTCAGAGCATCTTTATTTTTACTTTCACTTAGTCTTGTTACACATTTTTGGTTAGTTAACATCACCACACTGATTATTTATTTATTGGATAAATAAATAATTAGTCTTTTGTAGGCAGCATATGTAAGGGTCTTTTTTTCTTATTCATTCAGCCACCCCATATCTTTTGATTGGAACATTTAATTCATTTACTTAGGTATGTCGTTATTGCCATTTTATTATTCACATTTATGGTTTTTTTTTTATTTCCCTTCTTCTTAAAGTAATCTCTTTAACATATCTTGGAATACTGGTTTGGTGCTGGTGAACTCCTTTACCTTTTTCTTGTCTGGGGAGTTTTTTTTATCTGATTCTAAATTATAGTTTTGCTAGGTTATCTAGGTTGTAAGGCCTTGCTTTTCACTACTTTGAATATTTTATGCCAATCTCTTCATTCCTGCAAAGTTACAATTGAAAAATCAGCTGACATTGTTATAGGAGCTTTCTTGTAGGTAACTAACTGCTTTTGCTGTTGCTGCTTTTAAGGTTTTCTCTTTGTCTTTAACCTTTGGCATTTTAATTATCATGTTACTTGTTGTGGGTTTCTTTAGGTTTGTCTTGTTTGGGACTGTCTGTGCTTCTTAGTCTTTTATATCTTTGACCTTTTCCAGGTATGGGAAGTTTTCCATCATTATTTCTTCAAATAGTTTTTCAATTTCTTGCTGTCTTTCTCCTTTTTCTGATACCCATATGATGCAAATACTGATGTGCTTGTTGTCCCAAAAGACCCTTACACTATCCTCATTTTTGGGATTTTTAAATCTTTTTCACTGTTCTTTTTTTTTTAATATATATTTTATTTATTTATTTATTTATTTATTTATTTTGACAGAGGAGAGAGAGAGATACAGAGACAGAGAGAGAACTGAACTAAGGGAGCTCCCAGTACAGCATATGGTTCCGCACAGGCCCGGGCTGGGATTAGATCCTCGGTCCCCGGCCCTGCAAAGTGAGCGCCTAACCCAGTGAGCCATCCCGGCTTCCCCTTCACTGTTCTTATTGGGTGTTGTTTTGCTACCTTATCTTCCAAATCAATAATTGAATCCTCTGCTTCATTTAATCTATGGTACTGTTAATTCCCTCAAATGTAGTCTTCATTTCAGTTATTGTATTCACTATTTCTGATTGGTTCTTTTTTGTTTGTTTGTTTTCTATCTCCATTTTGATGTTTTCTGTTTCTTTGTTTAGATTCTCCCTGAGATCATGTTTGGAACTCTGAGTGTAGTAGATTGTTTGTCTCCATTTAGTTTAGTTCTTTTTCTGGAGCTTTGTTCCATTCTTTCATTTGGGACATGCTTCTTTGTTTTCCCACCCTGGCTCCCTCCCTGTGTTTGTTCTGTGTATTAGGTAGAGCTGCTACATCTCCTGATCTTAGTCAAGTGGCTTATGTCGTAGGTGACCTGTGGGGCCCAGTGATGCAGTCTTCCTGGTCACCAGAGCTGGGTGCTCCTTGTGTGTCCCTTATGTGGGTTGTGTGTGCCTACCTATTGTAGTTGAGTGTTGGTTGCTATTTATACACTAATGGGAGGGATTGACAGTCAGAATGATTGGCTATGAGGACTGGCTTTGACTACAATGGAGGAGTTATTGTTCAGTGGCTGACCCTATGGATCAGGATTCGCTTTAGCAGCACTCTGGTGCCTGCCCAGTCTGACTTATGGGTATATTGTTTGTGGAGTTGGTTGGGTGGTGCTCTGATGTGGTCTGAAGATGACTACTGGGTGTGTTGGTTCTGGAGCTTTCTGGGAGGAATGCCACCACAGGCCAAGGTCAACCTCAGTCTGTACCTTGCCTAGAGCCACCCGGTATGAGCCACAAAGCAAACTACGGATAGCCACCATCATTGATGTGCTTAGAGGTGCTTGAGAGAGACCATATCTCAAACCAAAGCTCATTATACATAGTGCCAGGTTTGGAGCTGCTCAGAAAGAGTTATAGGGCATACCAAGGTTGGATGTTATTTATGGTTTGTGAACCTTTGAGAGATTTTAGGATAGTCTGAAGCATGAGAAAAGACAGGGTGTTTATATAGAAAAGCCACTGGAAGCATTTGGTGGGCCCAAATGTTGGCAAACAGTGTTAGCCAGGCTGGTGGAGATCCAGATATAACACCCGCCTAAATCTGCATGCTGGGAGTGGAGAGGTCTCAGCAAAGGAATAATGGTTTCTGCCAGCACTTTTGTCAGAGAGAAATCTGCCCCTTCAGCTCTAGTCCTAAAGCCAGACTACTACCGGTACTCAGTTCTTCCCCTTATGTTTCTGGCACTTTTTGAGCTGCTGCCCCAACACTGGAGCTCTAAGCAAGTGAATCCATCAAGGGGTAAGTCTATTTGTGGGCCCTTAAGAATAATTCCTGGGACTCCAACAGCTCTTCATCTCACTCAGCCACAATCTCTGCTGGTTTTCAGTCAGAAATTATGGGGACTTCTCTTATTGGCACTGGAACCCTGGGCTAAGGAGTCTGGTATGGAACTGGGACCCCTTGTTTCTTAAGGTTACTTCCACAACTGATATTTCTTCCAATTTTTAATTGCCACCTGTAGGTGTGGGCCCAGCCTATTCTGTGTCTCTGCCCCTTCAGTCAGTCTCAATGTGATTTCTTCTGTATGTCCTTAGTTGTAGATTTCAGATGATTTTCAATGATGATATTTCTGTAGTGTAGTAGTAATTTGATGTGGTCATGAGACAATGCAAAGGCAGTGTTTACCTACATCATCATCTTGACTAGAAATCCCCTTGTCATAATTATGTTTAATCCTTACTTTTTGCCTGCTCAGATTATATAAATAAAAATTAAATTTTACCTATATCAACCAAATATAACATTCTTCACTCATCTAGTTTCTTATTTGCCTATTACTTAATCTCCCATAGTTGAAGATTGGCTATTGAGTATAGGATAGGGAAGATATTGTTTTAGATAAGCTATGGGAAAAAGGCATTTATAAGCATGGCATGAAGCAAAATGTTTCTACAAGTAAAAGAGTAACAAATTTTATTGTATAATAATTTTTAAAACTTTAAGGAATTATATAAATTATATATAAATTTAAAATACAAGAACAATAAAGGCAGATATTTAATATATAAATAACAGAAAAGGTTTGATACTGAAACTCTCCTTCAAATTAACAAGAAAAAGACAAACAAACCTACTCAAAGATCATGTTTCTTGACTATCCCTCTATCTTCATCTGCACTACTCTCCAGCATAGTCTCTATACTCCAGATATCTGGCTCTTCTTTCTTCCTTTCAGGAAGACTATGATCTTTTTTCCATAGAGTATTTGCATATTCTATTCTTTTGGAAATATTTTCTTCACCTTTTTCCATCAAGATAACTTCTCTTCACTTAATTAGTTTCTACTTATCTTCTAGATTGCAACTCCAGATTGATTTACGCATTAAACATCTTCCTCAATCCATAGTCTAGGAAAAATGCTTTGAGACTATCCTAGAAAAATGTTTTTTTGTTTTATTTTGTTTTGTTTTCATCTTAGCATATCCTCATTACATCATTCTGTTATGCATTCATGTGAATATCTTCTGTCTCTCTCATTGTACAATTGTCTATTTATGAACACCTCGCTTTTTGAGTATCTGGTACTTATCATAATATATACATTTTACATGTGTAACATATAGATATAAATTAACATAACTGTGTTCATTGCAGAACAGTTACTAACATTAAAAGGGGTGGAGACTAATCTGAATTTTCAAAAATAGGAAGCTATGATAATATATAATTGAGGGTTATAAAGTATCATAAAATCTATTTTCCACCCTTATCTTCACTACTTATTAGAAATATAAAAATAAACCTCAGCTTGATTTTTTTTAAATGAGGCTAGAAATTTATTCAATATAGCCATGTAGGTAAAACAAATACAAAAATACTTTGTGAATTTCAGTTATGTAAGATATACTAACATTTATTCATTATTTTTTATCATTTTTTTTATCACATCATTGTTGATAGATCCACTTTAGAGCTTCATTGAAAGTATATTGAGTACTTTGTAGACACTTCTCAGTAGCTTTTTTCATGCTTGTTAAATTTTCTGCGTATATTCTTTATATTTGGAGCTGAAACGATGCAAAAGTAATGTCTTAATCCCAAGCCCAAAAGATTAAAAAAAAGAATGGTATCCAAATCATCTTTACTCTTTTCTCTTTTACATCTAGGAGGGTGACATTTTCTGAATCTTGTAATAAGAGAGAATTAAGTGACCTCCAGTTGTTACATGGGCATTTGTGTTTAAAAACAGTGATTTTCTAGTTCTCCATGGCCCAGGAATTAAATGCTATTCCAAGTTTGATTTCCAACTCAACCATTTACTGATGGTATAAATTAGGACGATACATTAAACTTCATTGAGTCAGCTTCCATACTTGAAAATTAGGATAATGATGGCTTTTCTGCACAGGGTTATTATGAAATGCAAATGAAAAGATAAAGTGACTTGTAATAGGTGCTAAATTTAATGTTTAGTGCATCTCAGGCTTAGATCATAAATTATAACAAAAGGTTTATGCTGGCTTTTTTAGATGACTAAAAAATAGTTGACTGAAAAATTACTCAGTTGAGTTAATTTAATGGCTGGTAATCAACCTTTTTAGCCATTTATATTCTTTATAAAAAGAAATTAAGTCTAATGCTTTTTAATTATAATGAAATGAATATTTTCACTGTTCTCATTTCCTAAGTAGATAATTATGATTAAATTGGACCTTGTAACACTATCTATCTATATACTATCTATATAGAAGAATTTGTTCCAAGTGATTATACTTTGGCAAACTACATGGATGATGTGTCATATTAATTGTACCTTTTATATCCCACTTCTCAGATGGTTGGTGAAAATCATATTTGCAAAGAATGCTAAACATCTGGAAAGGCTGAAAATGTTTTGTATTACTACATTCTTACAAGGATAAAAGCAAAGATCAGGTGTTTTTGGTGGATGAAAAAGGAAAAGGTGTAGTCATTATAAATACGCTTGTGACTCACTAGTGAATTAAATAGCAAAAAATAAGTTATATTAAACTCAGTTCTTGTAGAAAGAATACAAATCTTTTCTATCTGCCATGGAAGCTGACCTTATTTTCTCACTTAGAAATGCTCAATGATTGTAAAATTTGATATTACTAATGAATTTTTCAAGAAAAATAACCCATCATATTAAATGTATTGATTAATTTAGAAATATTTCCTGATCTCAGATATGGTAAAATATAAAAAACTGCATACATTTTAGAATTATGGAAATGTGATACATTGCATTTGATTTGGAGGAACTTTAAAGAATTAAGTCTTCTTTGTTTATTATTAGGAATAAAATTAAGATAAAGATCACCTCTTAGGGTACTCGGATTCTTATGTATCATCTTTTTCTATTTCTCATACCCACTCACAAACTAAGAAACTTAGAAAAATAAGGAAGTTCTACCTTCCAATTATAGTCATATTGTCATTAATATTATTGAAAAAAATAAAGGAAAATCAGCAAATATACAATATTCTGCAACAATCCCATCAAAGAGCACTGCAGTTACAATCCATCAAACTAATTTTTTCCACCAAAGTTCACACATCAGAACTACTTATATTATCAATCAATATACAAATATCTGACTATTAGCCTGTAATGAAAAAGTAGAACCACTAGGAACAGACTTAGTCATGTGCAGTTTTTTAAATCCTCATTTTGAATTTTGACACAGAGATTTGGGGAACACTATGGTAAAGAGATGGGGACATCTTTGAGGATAGACCTGCCATACACATTCTTTGATCTCCAAAGAAGTTCTTGAACATGATTGAAAGTAGATACATGTGTGTTGAACAATAATTGTGTAAATGGAATGTGTTAAGTTCCTGATGTGATTTAAAATCATATGAAGAGGTTATATCAGGACAAATTGTTCTATATAAATTAGAACAAATATATCATAGGGAATAAGTATATTCATGGACGGTGTTGCTATTTACAATATTTCACTGAGTTCTCATTAAAGGTTCAGTAGCAAGCAGTCCATTTTAAGACCCTTTATAGATTTTATTTTTAATCTTATTTTACTTAAGAAAAAGAACACTTAAACTTTTTAATTTCAAAAATAAAAAAGTAGCATACATGAACATCATTTAATTTAAATTTATACATTTATATAGAGAACTTCATTTTCATAACTGCTGAATGACCAAAAGGATGAAAGCATTGGAAAGAAGAAAGGAAGGGAGGGAGGGAGGGAGGGAGAGAGGGAAGGAGGAAGGAAGGAAGGAAGGAAGGAAGGAAGGAAGGAAGGAAGGAAGGGCTTTTTGCATTATTGCAGGCTCAAAACATTTTTGATAGTGTTAAAATCTCAAACAGCTGGACTCACAAAACCACCAAGCTGTTCTACATATGCTCTACATGTTTGAAGGTGTGTTGGTGTATATATACATAACATACATAACTCAGAAGGTTTGAAATAATAGTGCAAAATAAATATGCCATTGGGAAATCATAAGCTTGGACTTTATAATTTAAGAAGCAAGGGATACCCACAAAAAACACACTGTGATCTTCCAAATTCCATTTCACACTATATTTAATGAACCAAAGTTTTCATTTTTTTGGAACTAAAAAGCTAAATAATGTAGTCTTTTGACAGTCAAAGTATAGAATTAGTGTAGCAAAAGGTAGATGCTTTAATAAGCTTTTTTTCTGTCTTATCTGTAAGTTTATTTTCTCAACTCTCTTTTCTATAATTATGAGTTAGTCTCTTTTTGTATTAAACTTCACATATGGCACTATGAAAGGTCAATGTCCAGAGCAAATGAATTTGTTTCTTCTCTGCTTCAGCTATCATTTAATATTGTTAAGAAGAGGCAAAATAGGCATCAAATATAGCCTTGATAGTTTGCTTTAAAATATCATTCTTATATATGCCCAACCAAGGTTGTCTTTTGTGTGAACCAGTCCCAATCCATTTTAGGTATGTGAGTTCTCCCTTACTCTAGTGGGACTGTGTGTTTCCACCAAATTTAACAACAGATATTCTCCAATTAAGCTTTCCCTTACAGAGAGTTCTGTCTATCTTCCCTTTACCATGCACAATTGTAAGGTTTTGAACATTACTTGCTTGCTATGGTGTAAAGGATATTAGACAGTGAGTTAGAGATCTGAGTGTTCTATTACTTTTTCAAGGGGGGGTGTGTGCTTTCTTGACAACTGTGAACAATATTAGGTTAGGCACTATTAAGAGGGACGGATGGCTATGACTTCTAGGCTACTGCTCTCCCAGTGTCTTCCTATGAGAAACTTAATGATTTTGTCACTCTTTCTTACAGAGTTTCAAAATCTTCTCAATCATTATATATTTGATGCCCCCTTTCTTCTCTCCCACCCCACCCCCTTACCCTCAGGCAATCGCTAAACTATTGACTGTGTCCATGAGTTTTTGTTTCCTTGTTACTTTCAGTTTTATATTCCACCTATAAGTGAGGTCATATGATTCTTGATTTTTTCAGTCTGACTTATATAGTGATGGAAAGAGAATTGACTCTGGGTGGTAAGCACATAATGCAATATGTGGATGATATAATATAGAATTGTACACCTGGAACCTATTTAGTTTTTAGCAACCAATGTCATCCCGGTAAATTTAACTATTTAAAAAAAAAAAAAAGAATCTTCTCAAAATAATGTTTCAGCATGCTAATTTACCAACCACTCATGGTTGGCATACCAGTTAAAGGTGATATTGCATTCCTAGACTACATACTTTCAAAATTGCCTTTCATGTCTAACATTATATGGTTTTTCTGATTGCAGTTTTTGATTATTTATATTTTGATTTTATAGGAAATTTTAGCTATTCTTGCTAATAAATGTATCAGAATAAAAAATACCAAATAATATATAATCTAGAAATAACACATTTGCTTATATAAGGGTAACTTTTTCTATTATTTTCTTTGTGTTCTTATTAATAGAGGTTAATAGCAGTAATTGGGAGAATTCATAGATTATATACTACAGTAAATTTATCTGCTAAATGATGATGAATATATGACTTCAGTTTATTTTTCTAACTCTTAGATTAAAATAGACAAATTCTAAGTAATTTTATGTGTGATAGAACATAATACTAAAACTGAATTTTTTCATCTCCAACTTCTATATTTATAACTTTATAAATTTTGTGCTAGAATAGATTTACTTAAAATGTTATATTTTAGGTAACTTAATATTTAGTGTAATCTAATAAGAAAACAAATAAAATAAAATAAAAACTTATCAGCTTAAAATTTTTTATTTAGTGTAATCTAGTGAGAAAAAAAACTTATTAGCTTAAGAAAATAGAATTCAACTGTGTAAATCTTTTTTTTTAAGTTTATTTATTTTTTATTTTTGACAGAGAGAGAGAGAGAGAGAGAGAGAGAACTGAACTGGGGGAGCTCCCCAGTTCAGCACATGGGTCTGCACAGGTCGGGGCCGGGATTCGATCCTCGGTCCCCGGCGCGCAAAGTGAGTGCCTAACCCACTGAGCCATCCCGGCTTCCCCACAACTGTGTAAATCTTAAGGCCTTCTCATTTTAATTTTAAATGCTGAATAACCCAAGATTTTAATCAATTTTTTTAAGAAGTGAGTTTCTATAAATCAGTAATGATATTATTTACTATAATAATGAAACAAACTTTTGACCACTGTTTTTGCATAAATTCATTAAAAATTCATTCAATATAAGTTCATACTGCTTTCTGTGTTAAGCTCAGAAATATGAGTTGGTTCTATGATTTTTATTGAAACTTCAACTTCAGTCTGTTGTAGTCAAAGAAATATTAATCCCTGATGTTATCTTTTGCATTTATTTGAAAGCATATAACCTCTCTAATCCTTTAAAATTATATTCCTAATAAGTATTAATTTATTTTGTATGTATTATTTGGCTTAACATTAATCATAATAAATTCATTTGCTGCTTATATGCATGCCATTAGTATGATACTTCTCAACTTACACTTCGTCAGCTTTCATTAACTGGCCTATTATTTGCATGAAGGTACTTATGTAAGTTTTCAAGAATTGTATAAAACAACGTATAGTAAAATGCCAAGCATGCTATAACTAGAAGGTGTAAAATGTGAAATAAAGATTGGGTCAAATTTAACCACTGACCTTCTGAAATGGAATTTATTTTTCCTTGATTCCTTCTGAATTTATGTTTTATTTTATTTTTTAACATCTTGCCTTCAAAAACTGTCATTTCAAGATATTACTTAACTCTTTTTTCTATATATGCTATATTTATTGAGTTACCTATGATTTATATTTGATCTAGTTTTAAATATGTTTTGAAATAAACATATTTAAATGTTTTGTATATAATTTGAAGTAAATAGAATAATTAAAATAAAATTAAAACAGAAATCATAAATTGTATAGTAGCAATTAGAAAATATTTAGTCAGAAACCAGAATGAGATTTTTACTGGAATTTAGTATTTGATATGACCATGAGCTTTCTGACTTGTCAAGGAAAAGAACAAAAACATTTTAATTTCCCCATTTTAGTAAGAGAGACAAAATCTTATCAAGTGTTGTTTAGATACCAGATGGTTCTGTTTTCTGTGGCCAGAAATGCCTTATATAAACTCTTCATTCTCCCCCTTCATTCTTTTATCAGTTTACATATTAAATATCTCCTTTTTCAAAACCTTGTATTGTGTACTCAGTGAATGGATTATCTTTTCTCTGAATTATACACTACTATTTATAAAAAAATATAGCTATTGCTCATTGAATGTCTATCATCTGAGAGGCAAATAGATACTGAATTATCTCCAATTCTCACAATAACCCTGCAAGGTTCATGTTATTTTACTCTCTTTATCGTCTTTACCGATGATGAAACTGAGACCAATTAAAGCTAAATAATTTGCACGTGGTTTAATAGCTAAAAGGACAGAATTTTCTCACTGAATTCCAGTATCACTTTGTAATTTCAGGATCTCCTTAGGTAGGATGTTCCTTTAAAACAAATTTTTTTCACTGTTGTGTAATATTTCCATAAGCTTTATTCACTGTTCCTCAAAAAAAGTGAAAATACGTAAAACTCTTTGACCTTTGACCATGGCTGTGCTTTTCTTGCAGCTTGTGAACTTATGAATCAAGGCATCTTGGCCCTGGTCAGCTCCATTGGCTGCACGTCAGCGGGGTCCCTCCAGTCTTTGGCAGATGCCATGCACATCCCCCACCTCTTCATTCAGCGTGCAACAGCTGGGACCCCGAGGAGTGGCTGTGGACTCACCCGCAGCAACAGGAATGATGACTATACGCTCTCTGTTCGCCCACCTGTCTACTTAAATGATGTCATCCTGAGAGTGGTCACAGAATATGCCTGGCAGAAATTCATTATATTCTATGATAGTGAATATGGTAAGTGTGATGTGAGTGAGTTTTATAAGATGATATTTGCAAGGCAAGCAGCCTCATTAATCTGGTAAAACTTCTAGGAGATTATTTGTTGTTATTTAAGACTTCCTTATCCTGTTATAGTCTTATAAGTCCAGGAGCAACAACCAAAAATTTAGGGTAAAGTTCAGTTCCTTTGAAGTCCAATTTAAATACCTGTGCCTAATGCTCAGTCTGTAAGTGTTTCTAATGGGAATCTGACTTCAATATGCCTTGGTTTTTCAAATAAAGGGAAGTCATGAAGACAATATTGTCATTTTCTGCTTTCAAAAAACATCTTTTTATATAATAAGAAAATATGTTGGACAAATATGGAAACACTGGAAATATTATTCATTTCCACTTATAGGTTTTAAAAAATCTGACATATCATGTTTATACCATTATGTAGACTTAATAGCTACTTAGTACTTAACTCTGAAATTATATGACTTTATAGTTAGCATGGTATATTATCTACAAATGAAGTCTGACATAAAGACGTTTCGTTTATTTAAATTTCCAAGGTAAAATCACAAAGTATTTTTCCCAAATTTACCATAATTTAAGGACAAATCATTATTTCAGTATTTTATGATATTATTTTTGTTTAAATATTTTTTCCCGAATTTATCTACTTTATTTCTGACTAATCCCAGAGATATTGAAATATAGTATCTCTCTTATTTTTGTCAGTGGGGTAATAGAGATGAATATAATGAAATGAGAAAAAATAACAGAGCTTGATAAAGAATATATATTTTGAAATATATGTTTCCTTAGAAATTTGACTTAAAAAGGAATCTCAGGAAAAAAAAATGTCATTCAATATGGATGGGTCTGGTTTTTACATTTTTATAAAAAAACAAAATCAAGAACATTTTGCCCTCTGTAGTGCAAACTTATTTTTCTTAGCAAATAAATGAATAAGCATTTTAAAAATAACCTTTTTCTTGCCAGAATCTACCCTGCATTGTGAGAAATATTGGAAAATAGTTACACAAGAGTGGGCCAAAAAGTGGCATCAATAGAACTGAGCACAAACAGGTTGGCAGAAATCTGGGAAACAACAACAAAGAGCCCCTGTGGACTCCCAGCTAGGGAGAGCAAGTGGTAGTTACATTTAGCCCTAAATATTTAAAGGTCGCATGGGGCTTTGGCAGCCAAAGTCACATTAAACTTGATGGGTAGATTTCAGCCAAATGTCTGTGGCACTCTCTAGGAGTACACTCTTTTGTCTCCAGAGCGGAAATCCTTATTTTTGTTACTTAATTCATATTATTTAGGGTTCACAAAACAAAGACCAAGAAACTGAAATGAATGAAATAAGCAAAAAGAAAATTAAAAATAATTGGCTCATCAGTAAAAGTAAGGACTGAACACAAAGCTGAAATTCAATGATAGGGTTATTTGTGGACAGTAAACTCTACCAATGAAATCATCATGCTGAGTCTGGCTTTGTGAGTTTTTTTCCAGTTCGATTATCTATGGTTTTTATAACCTTAAATGACATTCTTATGACTTCTGCTAAAACATAACTTGAAATAATGAATTTTTAAATCCCAATTTTTTCTCCAAGAGAAGAAAACACCTTTTAATTAGTCCTATAAAAATAGTTCTGTAAAATCAAGAACAGAAAAGTGATTTTTGATGAAGGCATTTTTACTTTAAAATACGAATTATACTCTAATATATATATATCCATGAGGAAAGAAATTTCTTTGTTATCTTGTTTAAAAGTCTCACATGGATTGCAGTTAGGGAATTTTTACAAGAGAAGACATTTTTATTATTGATGAGGCAAATGTTTTCAAAATGTACTATACATTTTTAGTCACATAACATCATTTACATTCATTTGAAATTCCTCATTTTATTTTCCCCTATTTTTCTATTGAGTAAATAATATGCTACAACCATGTTATATACCTGGGTCATCTGTTAGAAACAGAGTGTTTTAGGAATAATAAAAATCATTCTTCTTTACTCTGATGGCAAACTTGCTTTGACTTGTTATTTAATTAAATAATTCAAGAAAAATTACCTTCTCGTATCATTAAAATTATTTCCAGTAATACTTTTGTTTAATGAAAGATAATATTATTTTGATACTTACAATAAATCTTGCTGCTAAGGAACTGGGCTGGAGTCCAAAATAAACATCAAGCTATCTGAATACCTTGTACCTTGAAGAAGTCTACATATATTTACATATCCCTTCATCAGTATCATCAATTTAAGTTCAAATATTGGAATTATACTTGACTTTTATCTTAGTTATCAGAAATTGCTTTCATTAAGGAATAAATCAAGAATCTCTATGGATGGAATCGGGCAGCCTGTTAGAGCCAAATGTTATCGAAGATGTATTTTGCTTAGAAAAATATACTTTAGAAAAATGATTAAGTTTCTATATCCAGTTAATTAGAGGAAGTTTTTTTCAAAAGCAATTAATTATGATTACAGGCACAGTATAAATGTCTACTTTAAATTCCTGAACAAAGAAGATTCAAGTCTTTGATTCTAAGTAAATGGATGAAAAGAGGGGGGTGGAATTGTGGAAACTATTTGAATGGATTGGTTCAAAACATTTTAGAAGTCTTGAAAAGAGTTTAGGAAGTGTTGAGCTTTTATAAGTATGTCATTCGGGATATATTCATTGCTCACTTGCTTAGTGCAATGCAAAATATGAGATTAAAAGTTGTATGGAATGTAGTCTTAGCCTTTAAGAAGCTTACAATGAGCAAAAAAGAAAATATTTATATGACTCTCTTAATAGAGAAAGTAATATAACTGTCATGAATGATGCGAACGGAAAGCTAGTAGTGTCTAACAAAACGTGTTTAATTTCAGCAGTAGTGATCAAAGAAGGCTTAATAGATGAACTTTAATCTTGATTATCACCTCTCAAAATCTTACCTCACTTTTGCAATGTGTAGGAGATGGCTGCAGCAATAGAGAGAAAAATGTGAACAAATTTTACAGCAATAAAAATATTAAAAATAATATCTCAGCATTATTTATTTGCCAGGAACTAGAACAAGTATTCTACATGATGCTATTTAATCACCTCAACAGCTCTGATGAATTAAGTAATATTATTATTGCAATTTTACAACTGGAAAACAGAAGCAACTGATGGGTAACTTGTTCACAATAGATACATATGAAGCTTCAAAGCTTAGCAGTCAAGTCTGACCAGAGCCTATAATCCTAACAATGTATAACGAGTATAAAAATATTGCAGCAAACTATCTCCTAAGAATGAATAGCAATAGCTAATCTTTTTTTTTTTTTAACTGAACTGGGGGCCTCACCGCATTCAGGAAGCACACCCCAGTGCAATGGGTAATCTTATAGAGAGAATTTATTATATCCGTTCTCTGTTCTAAATGCTTTACATATATTATCTCATTTAATTCTCACAACAGCCCTCTGAGGTCGATGTTGATGATGATGTTTGTGATTTTTTCAGTTGTAAGAAAGAAACTGAGATAGAGTAAGAGGTTCAGTAACTCAAAAGTAAGTCAAGAGACCTGAATTCAAACACTGATAGTCTCATCTATACTCCTTACTTTCAGCAATAGAGTACTTCAATGCTATAGATATAAGAATAAGATTAATTTCTGACAAACTGTAATTTTTTTTAAGTTTTCAAATAAAATGTATAGAATCATCTTTAAATTTAAATAATTCATCATTAAAAAAGACAATGACTTCAAGCCTATAATCTTCCACCTATCAGCACCTATCACCTATCAGAAAGGATGTACAGAATGTCCTTTCAAGGCCAAAAGCCAGCATTTGGAATGGTGCTAGGCACGAAAACAGTGTGGCTTTTCGTGGGCAGTACTGTGTCAAGTAACAGGAACAGCGCAGGGATCCTGAAGCATAACCATCATGCTCTAGTCATCCGCAGACAGGCACTAAAAATGAACTTGCTGTAAGTTGAAGGGGTGACTTGAGTTTTTGACATATTTGGACTGGCCTTATTTTTTAAAATATATTTTTATTTATTTATTTTTATTTTTGACAGAGAGAGAGAGAGAGAGAGAGAGAGAGAGAGAGAGATACAGAGACAGAGAGAGAGAACTGAACTGGGGGAGCTCCCAGTTCAGCATATGGTTTCACACGGGCTGGGGCCGGGATTCGATCCCCGGTCCCCGGCGCTGCAAAGTGAGCACTTAACCCACTGAGCCATCCTGGCTTCCCCTAGCCTTATTTTTTGATACTGGGTACATCTTTTATTGGGGTGCAGATTTTGGAGACCTTTTATATAAAAATGCGACAATTGCAGAATTGGGTTGGCTATAAGGCCTGGAGCAGAGTTTTTAAGTAAAGGAAAACTTTTTCTGAAGATTTCAAGGGTATATATGATAGCAGTGATATAACTGACCTGTTGAAACGTAGCTGGATGGACGCTTATGGGATAGAAAATCAAATTTCAATTTTAGTAAATTTTTATAGACAATAGAAAACTTCTATATGTTAATTCAGAAAGTTTGGTTATCCCTGGAAACATGAAAAGAGAACAATCGTTGGGCCAAAGTGGTCTGACCCATCAGCAGAAATAGTCTCTTACCTACACAATAATCATTCTCCTTTTTAAATCTGCCAAATTTATTTGAGACAGTAATACATCCAGTTGAAAAACTACCTTCTCTAAGATCTCTTACAGCAGGGGGGTTGTGATATAATATTGTCAAGAACTGTGAAGTGTCTGAGATTTTACTCACAAGCTTACAAATTAGCTTGCATCACTTTCATGGATACTGACAGAAAATATTACACTCCAGAAAGGAAAAGAGAGAGAGAGAGAGAGAGAGAACGAACTGTAATAGTCATGGTACAGCAATCAGCATAAGCCTCATATTAATGTTAATTTCTGTTGGCCTCAAGTCCCACAGGCTATATAGAACCTTAAGTGCATGCTGTATATCCAGTGGGCTTGTATGACAGCTAAGGAACCCTGGCTTAGGCAACCTGCATCTTTCATAATGGGCTTCTAGTAAACCTGCTTAACAAGCTGTCCTGGAAGTAGACACTATCTTTTTTTTGTAAATAACTCTCTCCTCTCAGGAGAGCTTCTACCGGTACTTGCAAAGGTGCCATATTAACAATAGAAACCTATGGAGAATCATCTCCCTGAAATAATCATTCTTTATTTCTACAATGTTGTTGGCTTCTAGTAATTTTCCTCGTGGACGTGCCAGTCCTCACACCACTCTGGTTAATCTAACTGACAAGGACTGGGACTGAATCTATTCAAGTTGTCACCTCTGCATTTATTTAAGGGTACTATAAACAAGGTGTTAATAAACAGGATTGATGTCAACCATGCCCACCAGGTTCCTGGAATCATTGAGCTGAACAAATCCCATGAGGCCTCTTCCACAAATCAGGGAGCTTTCGCCCTCAATTTCTGCATAAACCTTTTTTACTTGGCCTCAGACATTACTCTGGATACCATAAGATTTATTTTATAAGTTTAACAACTTTACCTCATTACGGTAACAGAAATTCTGTCATCTATAACCACCTTGGCCAGTGAACTGAGACTGGCATGAATGATTTGGCTAAAGTGTTGTTATTGACCACTTCAGTGAAATTCAGGGGAAAATTACTAATTGGATGACTCTCATCATAGGACACACATAAATAATAATTCAGATAATGCTCCATTGTGTTCTCCCAAAATAAATAAGAGTAGCTTCAGTTTAGAGAAATCCCAGTAGAGTACTATATTAACTGCTGTTAGTATTTACTTAAACACTTGAAAGATCTCTTTAATAGCAAACCCTAACGTGCAACTCACATATTGCATATTAATGTGCAACTCCACACAATAAATATAGTTCTGGAGGTGTACACGATGTTCCTGCTTTGGTAGAGGAAGAGAGAGGGAAGGGTTAGTTATAATTGCTGGGACCCCTCAGTGACACATACATCAATAAACCCTCTAATGTGATCTCCTTGCCAGCTAGTAGTGCTAAGAGTCTCAGTTCAAAAAGAACTAATCAAAAAAGCAAATAATATTTTGGACTTCATCAAAATTAAAATTTCTGTTCATTAAGAAACACCATTAAGAAAATAAATAAACAAACTACAAAGTAGGAAACAAATTTCAGTACAGATATCTGAAATGTTTATATAAATACATAGGCTGTATAAAGAGCTTGGAGAATTTAAAACAACAAACAGAAAAAAACTCTTACAAAGCAAAAATATGACAAATGAAAATACACAGTTAAAAATAGGAAAACAGTTTGTGCAAATAGTTCATAATTGGCCAATAGACACAAGAAGTGCTCAATATTTTTAGTCACAGGTAAATACAAATTAAAATGAGATACAAATCTATATCCACTAGATTGGCTGAAGGCCATTATTACCTATAGGTGACACAACCAGAATGCTCATACTTTGCTAGTTGGGTGTAAACATATGCAACCAACTTTGGAAAGCTGTTTGGCAATTTGTTATAAACTGGTACACCTACCACATGACTTACCTATTCAACTCCCAATATAAATAAACCAGAAAGTTATAGGAGTACAAAATCTCTAAAATAGAATAAAAAAAAATAGATTGCTTTAATGCAGCACCTTTATCCAGAGAACATTGACGAGAGAAAAGTTGAATTTCAGGGCTGGGAGGACTGAATAGAACTGATTTAATAGAGCGGTATAAACAATAAGGGTGAAATGCTCTTTGTCAAATGAACTACTCAAATTCCTTAATTTCCTTTGCCTGAAACAATATTGGTTCCAAAGCATGATATTGGGATGGATCTATTGGTAGATCTATTAAGTGGATCCAGTTATGGAGAGTGAGGGGACAATATGATGATGAAATCTTAGCAGCTTGTTATGCTAATGACATAGAGATAAGAACTTAGTGAATGTAGCAAGAAACCCTCTTAAGTATTCTCATCTCTACTTCAATTCAGTTATTGGCTTCATTCTTAGGCAAGACATGGCAGTGGTGACTCAAATTGTATCCTTACAGATTATTATACTAAAGATAGACCTTTCTCCTACTTTCTCTCTATCTCAAATAGTGTATATATGGATATATGTCTCCATATCAAATTCCAAGCCCTGTTCGGGCCCTGTGCTAATCTCTGAACCAAATAATATAGCATGCTCTCAATCTTGAACCTGAATTACAAGGTGACCCTCTCAGTGAATGTCAGCCATACGTGGACTAATGTGCTTCCCTTTCCAATATGAATGAAATCATATTGAGAAGAAAAAAAATTCAAATATTAGATTTTAATTTAATTAATTTATTTTAAATTTTAATTTAATATTAAATTGAATTATATTGCATATTTAAAGTTAAATATTTGAAACTATAAATGTCTTTTTTTCAACCTTTAAAATTGCTTTTAAAACATACTTTTTAAGTTTAGTTTGAATTGTCTGTTAGCTTAAACTTATTTTATGGTCTTTGTCTTTCTGACATTTCTCTATAGTTGTAGTCTTTTCTCTTATACAAGAGTTTTGGTCGTGTGTAAATCTCTATTATAATTAGTTCAACTAGATATTTCTGAAATTAGAGACCTGAATGTGCATAATAGGTGCTGATAAAATATCTTAGCATGGAAATGACTAAAGCAAATATATATATTTATATATAGAAATATATACTTTTTGATACTCCATACACAAAAACAAAGAAAGAAACTTAACTTTAAGCAATACTAAATGAGTTATTTACAAGCTTCCCTGAAAGCAGTGATTTACTAATCCCAAATTAAGGGTCAGTACATTGTAGTATGACTTGAGGTACTTAAGCACTACCCTTAAGTACCTCAGTATGTCACCCTTTCCTTAATTAAATTGCCATACAGTGGGCCCATTTGAAATGAACGCTGGGTGACCATCCTCATTCATGCACTCCTAAAAATCACAACATATATTCCATGCATTCTTGATTTAGGTTTAATCAAGGCCCAAAAAATAGACATACTCCTCTTAATTGATTGTAAAAGTTTATAATACCCTGAGGGTGTTTTCAGATGTTTGCTGACTATAATATTATTACATGTCTCTAGACAGTCTTAAAGCTGTTTATTACTCATTTGGCCACTTTCCAACTCTCTCATTTATTTCAGTGTGAATCAAGGAGTATACATTCAATCCAAACATATTACTGAAATATCTTCTTTGCATTAGTGCATATTATATCAAGTGGGTAAAATGATGTATTCTGCTAGTTTGGATTTGCTCATCAGTAAAGTGTCTTGAAAACATTGATCAGCATTACTGTAATGCAGATGACTGTCATAGTAAAACACTATGATTTAGGGCTAAACTTACAAGTTCTTACCAAACAGTAAATCTTATTGAAGGATCACTGTTGTTGGACTGTATCATTTCACCATCTCACACTTCATTATCTTTATTTTCTACATACACTGCAAATGGAAATGAAATACTCAATAAAGACTCAAATTCATTTTTTTTAGTTTCTTTAATATTATTGTATTTTATTGTTAAATTTAATGGGGTGACATTGGTTGGTAACAATTAGACAGTTTCCCGATATACAACTCCACATCACATCACCCATGCATCGCATTATGTGCCCAGCTCCCAGAATCAGGTCCCC